>JARFJB010000902.1:5235000-5375000 GCA_036346205.1 Vesta saturnalis | reverse complement strand
TCTTGAAATTAATGCTTATGCTTTATTGCTAAACAATTTTTTTTCTGAATAATCGAGAGTAATACTATACAATTGTACCTGTAAAAAGATAAATTGGGTTATTCAAAAGTTTCGCTTATACTTACATTTAACTTTGCAATAGAATTTATATATTATCTATTTACTTTTCTTGTATGCTGGCTTTGTTCTGCTAAATAACCGTAATTGTGAAACGGTTAGAATTACCTGTGTTTACTGTACATACAACCAGCTGTTTGTTGTATGTCATAAGATTAGGCTAACTGTTGGGGTTTCAATTACTGCGTAATTAAACGGAATATTTATTTACTAGCTTTGGGGTTGTATAACATTTATAATTTTTCTTTCGGATTACAATTTTAATATTTGTTTATTCTAAAACTGTCTGAAGTAGGAGTTACTAATCGAATTTTTTTGTAGCTTTATGCTTACTTGCCAACTTGGTAACCAACTTGGTCTTTCAAAATTTATCTAAATGCTTTATGCTTATTGATTTTTCTGTAATGCTCATGTTAACTAAATTTAATAATATTTTGTGCTTACATAAGTAAACAACAGGGTAGACATCTAGTGCTAAAAATTTTTGTTTGATATTTGGGGTTTATTTGCGTCCGGTTGATTGGAAACTGATAAGTTAATCCAACGGAGAGCTCTTCGCTGAATTTCGGGAAACAAACAAAGAAGTCAATTTCGGATAATTATAAATATATGTTGTGGGTATTATTTTTCTTTAGGGTCAACACTAGATGCCGAACCGCATTGTGGCTGAGTAGGTAAAGTTCAAGTAAATTTTATAGTTTGTTTTCAGTGCTGTCGGAAAGGTAAGTTGATTGCTGGTGGTTTATTTCATGGAGACATGGTCTCTGATTATATTTGTGTGTTAGATATTTATGAACATTTGATTGTTATTGTAACATTTATGCTATTTAACGTTAGGGTATATTAAATAAGTGGTGTTAAACGATTGTATGTTCTTTCATTAATCCTGTGATCTACGACTCCATTCCTAACCAGTTCCTCCTCAGTGTGGACTTAGTTCACCACTTTCTTTTAGCTGTCTCTTTTGTCCTAGGTGTCCGTAGCCCTTTTCTTGATAGAGAGGCGATAAAGAAGTCAATCAAGTGGTGCCCTTTTTAAACTTTATGTATTTCCTTTCTCCTGCCAAAACGCCCATGCATCCAAGTGCTGAACCGACCGACTGAGCTTCCGGCTAATTCCTCTTTTCCTTGTTACTGCACCTTGGTCACCAATTTCTACCAATATCCTTTTGTGCACGTAACAATGTTTATTACAAAATGGAGACATTTTGAGCATTTAATTTTCTTCTCTTCAAATGTTTAGGTAGAGAATTTAAATCCAAATCGACTTTGACGAAAAACTGGGTTATTCCATTTAAAGAAATTGACTTGTGTTTGTTTGAAAATATAATAATTCCGTTTAAATTATGGAACACCCTGTATAATATTGTGTTCTTTTAAGTTAAAATTTAAATACGTTATTCTTTACTGAAGGCTGTACTTTTTCAAATACCGTTTTTGTCTATAACCTCCAAAATTCGTATCAATAAGTCAATGAACCTAACATCAATGTAAAGTACATTTATAGAGAAATCCAAAATGTGATAATATACAGGGTGTGCCATTTAAAAATGTTACAATTTATCGGCACGTTTGCTAGAACACCTTGTATATTTTAACGTAATTTCTTAAAGTACCCCAGTTCGCCTCATTAACGACTCGCTAAGTCATTTTGTGACATTTTACGTTAAACCAACACAGTAGGACGGAGTACCAAGTGGATACTCTGTATGTACGAATAATATTTACTAATTGATTGTACACTACTAATTCAATAACAAATACTACTACTAAACAAAATAAACATAAATACTTCAAAAGGAACAAATAATGAAATGCAAGTCATAGGTCATTGGTTAGAATGTGGCGCAGAGAAAACCTTTGCTCTACTTCGTTTGTGTTTAATAAATCTGATGACCCCGCCATTGCTATATATATATATATATATATATATATATATATATATATATATATATATATATATATATATATATCCCACGACGATTTGGCGGCCCAATATCTCGAAACTGTTCAAATGACAAGTACGAAATTTGGCAGTTATAAACTTTCGAAACTGATGCTTATATCTACCATAAAAAGACTTCGGGTTTTCCTCTCATTTCCGGTCACGTCACTCCAACATAACTTTTTTAAATGGGACAACCGGTATAACATTACATTTTTTGGTAGACCTTTCAAAAACAAATTCAACCATTACACACTTGTCACGGTACTTGGCTAAAAAAGTGAGGAAGTGCTCCATCTTGCTTCTACCACATTATTTGCTTTGCATTAAGGGAATATCTTCAAGTAATTCTTTGAGAACATTTTGAAGAACATCCAATTATATTTCTCTCGTTAACGTCCTTCATAAAAATATAGACCAATCAACCTACCGTTAAATAAACCACACCACTCATTGACACCCAATATTGTCTAGAAATTGGTTTCTCGCATCCATTTTGGATTTTCCGGTGACCAGTAATGATAATTATGGCGATTAACAATACCATTATTATAAAATCTACTTTCGTCACTCCATAATATTCTTTCAAAGAAAGAAGTATCATCACCAATTTGTACAGACATTCAAGCAATAAAATTTAACCGCCTTTCAGGATCTGCAGGGACTAAACTTTGTGTTAAATGTATTTTATATGAATGATACTTATGACTTTTTAATACTCTTTGTATTGAACTTCTACTGATTCCTACTTCTTCTTCAAGGAACCGTATTGAGGTATGTGGATTTAACTGCAGATAATATTAATAAAATTGTCATCAGTATGAGCGGTCTTTCGGCGAGGAATGTGGGGTGTCAATGTTTGGTGTGGTTAACGTTAACGGGAGAAAGATATTTGGATTTTCTTTAAGGTGTTCTCCCAGAATTACTTGAAAATATTCCCTTAAATCAAAGGCAAACAATTTGGTGGCATAAAGGTGGAGTATCTCCTCTCTTGTTTGCCCAAGTGCTGTGACAAGTGTGTTATGGTTGAATTTGTATTTGAAAAGTCCACCAAAAAAATGTAATGTTATACCGATTGTCCCATTAAAAAAAATTTGTTAGAGTCACGTGACTGGAAATTAGAGGAAAACCGAAAGTCTTTTTACGGTAGATGGTAGATATAAGCATCAGGTTCGAAAGTTTATAACTGCCAAATTTCATACTTGCCATTTGAACAGTTTCCGAGATACTGGACTGTCAAAACGTCGTGGGTCACCCTGTATATATACATATCTCCTTACGGCATCCATTTCAGTGGCTAAAATTTTCTTTTTATCGCTCTCCGTTATTGTCCATATTTCACTGCCGTAAGTAAGAACACTTTTTAGCATAGAGTTGCATATTCTGAGTTTCTTTTTCTTTTTGGTGTTTTTTGACCATAATATGCTATTTAGAGCACCGACGGTTTTCCGACTTTGTGTGATTGGATTTTGAATTTCTGTTGTATCTTTGCCTTCACCCGTAAGCATTACTCCAAGTTATTTGTATTGGTCCACTTCATCGACCGTTATACCGTTCTAGAGTGTTAAATTTTCTGATTTTACTCCAACGCTAATATATTTCGTTTTGGTGACATTCATCTCTAGTCACCACTGTAGATACCCATCTATAACTTTCCTAGTTATGTATTATATAAGAAACAAAATATACCCACGTACCACGCGACATTTAAAAAATACCGAACGCGTTTTAATAGCTACGCTATCATCCTCAGAGTCGACTAGGGCGAACTAAAAAATTCTAATATAACGATTACTCTGAAAATTGTAATGTGAATAATGTTGTATAGTTAGTGATTTCATACCCTATCACATTCAACATTTCTTCTTCCAGGCATTTAACGCGTGCTGTACATATATTTTAAAAACGGTAGGCGATACACAACAACCTTGTCCTAGTCATTTTTCTATTGAAATCTTGTAATCGATACTGTGTCGTATGCTTTTGATAAATCGACAAATAATAAATACACTTCTATTCCATGAGCTAGTTCTCTATTATTCGTTTTATGCAGAAAGAATTATCGGTACATGATCTGCCGATAAACCTCGATAGTTGTTACCTTTGTATCGGTCGCCATTTTTAAATAGTGGTGTTATATAGGCTAATCTCCATTCGTCCGGCACCCTCTGGCCATTAATGCACATTGTAAATACCTTAACTATCATGCGATGTAGTTTGTGCGATCCATGTTTTATGAGTTCTACTGGAATTCCTCCTGGACCAAGAGCCTTTCCATTTTTAATTGTTTTACCTTTCTTCGGACTTGTTCTGGTGTTATTGTATAGGTTCACCTTCAATCCTGATTGGTGTGGCATCAGTTTTTATTTCTGGTATGAAGGCTTGACATTCTTCATTAAACAAATTTCTGAAATATTGGTTCCAAGATTCTATGGTAATTGTATTTAGTTTTACATTTTCTCCCACTGGTGCTTTAATATTCTTAATAAACTTCCAAATCTCTGTACAACGTTTGCCTCCATCTATGATCATTTCTGTTCCCATACCTTTTCTATTTCTTCCTCTATTATTCTTCGTGTTTCTTTTTGAATCTCTTTGTAGTCTTGTCTGTGTATATCAGTCTTTGCATTTAACCATCGCAAGTTTTCTTCTTTTTTATCTGTTCTATTTTTTCAAACCACATATAGTTCTTAGTTCCAGCCGACAGCTGATGATAGCGTAGCTATTGAAACCCGTTCGGTGTTTTTTAATTTTTTGTGGTACGTGGGTGTATTTTGTTTATTACAGATCCAATGTTTCAGATTTTTCAAGTTCTCACTTGTCAATCGTTTTTCATTCTTACCTAATACTTCTATGACGGCCTAATGTATATTGATAGTTGTATGTTTATATACATAGGTCTTCTGCTGTGTTATATGTGGTTTCGCTTAATTTTTCCTCAAGTCGTTCTTGATACAGATAAATCACGCTAGGATGGTCAAGGCTTCTTATATTGTATTGGGGATATTCTGTTTTGTCATATGACTCTTTGTTTGATTCTTTTTATTTCTTGATGTTTTTATTTATGAATTATATTTGATCATATTTAATAAATATATGAAAGGTTTTTTTTTAAAAGTACCTTAGAAACAACTATCTTCGGCTACAGAAAGGGCGAGGAAGTAAGATTTTCTTCTCTAGTGTGGAAAGTAAAAACATAGTGTTGCCACGTTAATCGTTAAAATGGAAAAATTCCCTGGAATATTTTCTCCGTCGTATAGGTTTTCTTTTTTCTAAAACTTATATTTACGTTTTAATTTTTGAAGTAGCTTGTAACAAAGTTCCAATTAAATAATAATTTTGTTAAATACTTCTTTCCTTCTTCTTGTTGACATTTTTAAATAATGGACTATGCCGTACCAATAGGAATCATCAGCAATAGTCACATGGTGGAAACATTCGAAAACCAAATGTAATTATAGAATTGTAATTGTCTATAGATTATTGTTCATTTTATTACATTTTTTATTAATAAGGGAGAATGAAGACGATCATAAAGGGTTAATTCTACTTAATTTAAAATTCTTAATATACAAACCACAAAAACGAATGAACGGAGACTAACCTAAAAAATGAACAGCATAGTTGCCAAGTATGCGCTACTTATTTCATACATGTCAAGTTATGTAACGAACTTCATTAGTGCACTACGATAATTGTATAATTTTAATTGTAGTTTTGGAAAAAAAATTTTGTGTAAAGCACGAGAAGAAAGTGTTTTTTAACTTACGTTCAGTTCACATACTTAAACCAATAACTTACACTTTGCAAGCTGCTTTCGCTTGCTTTAATTAAAGTTTACTTTAATTTGCCTCGGTCTAACTTAACAGGTTTTTAATTTTATTAAAAGGGGAGTTGCTCGTCGTTACTTGGGTTGATCACTATTACCATGTGCGTCAACACTGGGCACTATACTTGTAAGGGTTTTAGACATATATTATGCCTATTGTTTTTAATTATAAATATTTACACTTAAAACTAAAATAGAAACAAAAAAATTGAAAGGTAATTTTAAATAAACAAAGATAAATAATGCAGCTTTTCCTGTATCGGGACCTGGTTGATTCGGCTTCGAATGGGCGCCATTTGTACATGGAGTAGAGCGAAGGTCGGTGGTTATCTTCAGGCGGCTCTGCTCTTATGTTTTCTGTAAAAGTACGGTTAGCGAGGTATTTACACATTCAAAAGAACGTATCGTTAATTATATTGTTACATTTTGGTTAAAATAATTCATTTAAAATAAATTTATATTTTTAAAGCCGGACCTGTAGGGTAGCTATCGAGAGCAAAATTATTTACAGTTATAACTGTGATGACATGTGGTCGACAATATAACACTCTTTATACCTGCTTGGTGTCAACTAGAAAATTCAATACTTTTAAAGGGATTCTTTTATACAGAATACGTTTTTGTATTGCCTTTATAAAATGCAACTTTTATGAAATTGAATTTTCATAAAGAAATTAAATAATATTTACGGAGTTTTTATTAACTATCTATTAACAGTAGGTATTAATTACTGGGGAATAATATATTTCTAATTACTCTTAGTAATTAGCGGAAGTTTTAGTACAACAGAATTGGTGGTGTTCACGAGTTAATGAACTCTTGGGAATTGAAAATGAATACTTTCGTATTGTATTCTGGGTGCGGGCAAACTGAAAACGGTGGACGCTTAATAGCTTCTTGCGCTTCTGGGTGTGACGGCGTCAATAGCAGCTACAGGGGGTGACTCTAGGTCGGGGTCGGTGTTAATAATAACAATGATAAGGTATTTAAACCTTTCGGAACGATTTAGTTTAAAGATTTTCAGGTACAGGATAAACTAAACGTTTCACAGGTACGGTAGGCTTGAACAAGGGTTTCTCCTTCAAGTGTGGGTTATCGCGATGAGCGATCAGGGCGGATGCTAGTTCAGGACTTCGTTAGAGAAGTATACTGGGTGTCTCGCGATTGGCCAGCGACCGGATGTTAACGCGAGTTACGGGACTTTTATTAAAAAGTGTTTTTAGAAAAACCAACTTTAAGCGGTTTATTAGGTTTAGTGGGATTACCATGTAATACTCAGTTACGTGCGGGGTTCGTAATTTAAGAAACTGAATCACCGAAATACGGTTTAATTGCGGGTGGCTTGCAGCTTTCAACCTATCGGCTTCCTGCACTTCAGTTTTTAATGTGTGCTTGTGTGAGTCGGTGTGCGGTGGTAGGTGGGGTATAAATTATAAGAACCACGGAAAATATCCGTTCTGCTGTTTAATTAATTCCCCGGGGATTAACAAAATTTGGGCGAGAACCTTTCTATCCAATGGAGTAAGTAAAAGACTATATCGAGAGTTTTGCCCGACGTGAAGTCGTTCACTGGTGTAAGTGTGGTGTATAATATAAGAGCAAGTTGGTCTGGGCTCCCGAAAGAGACCCAGCGGAAAGACAGCGTCTGTAGCGCGTGTCGCGGTTTTATTTAGAATCCGCGGAGGGCGGACGCGGCTTCTGGTCGGGCTTCTGATGCTGTGATTGGCAAATAAACTGGCGGGGATTCTGGCGTAACAAAACTCTCAACGTTTTTGCAAATCACGTCGGAGGGGACATAAGTTCTTTATTTGATTTCTGTAAATTTTAATTAAACAGGATAAATTTGGTAAAGGCGGCTGGCTTTTTACAATTTAATGATTGTAAATAATTTACACCCATATCCTTGTCAAAAGTGGAAAAGTCTGCCGATTCAAATTTCTTGAACGATGATATAAATGTTTGATATGTATAGAATGTATTTATTTATTATTATTATTTTTTATTTTTGAGAAGTTTAAGCAAGCTGCGTTGTATGAGTCTTCCCAGATATTACCGGTTATAGTAGTTTACAGGGAGCACCTTAATATAACCACATATAAATTATAATCAAAATCTTTAGGACCTTTTTTAAGAGAAATGTTGTAAACGGTTATTTGACTAATATAAACTAATTTTAGAGATGAATTTACTGCAATGATCTACAAATTTAACTAAAAAATAAATGTTGTTTGTAGCTTTTAGAAAACGCTAACGCGCACACACATGCACGTACATACACAGACGCACGCACACACAGACGCACGCACACACGTACTAGTGCACGCGCACGCACATTGAGTCACGCACCCATGCATGCATAGAAGCACATATACAAACATATACACGCTCGCACAAGCGCGTGCGCAGATTCTATTGCAGAAACCATTTCTTCATAATCAGGGGTTCTAAAAACGCCTAAAACGCAGCTTTGGCGATTTCAATTATTGCAGTAAAACTTTATCTTATGTATGTTATATATTGACGTGAATGGCAAAAACTGGGACCGCTCAACTGTGAAATGCTACAATAATGTTAACTTTGGGAAGCCTCGTTTCCATTAACTATGAAATATGTTGTTATGCGTCTGAGAAAAATAACCATATCGGTTTTGAAATATTTACGTACAATTTATCTAACATACCCATACAATCTTTTTAAACGGCTAGTTCCGCTTGTGCGTCAATCGCGTGCGTCGGCTGCATGCAGCGGACTGTAATATTGACTATTGCTAGGTAAATACAGTAAGAGCGGTTTCACGTGTGTGTCGAGCGCAACACGTCACAAGTGTCCACTGCAACGACTCCTACCTAGACTAGTCCAGCAGCATGTGTTTTAACAAAAAAAAATGGTTGAAAAAGTTCACACGTAAAGGTAACGTCTAGAAAGTCATTGCTTCTCATATGGAAGGTAGAACTGGTATGTAAATATATTTATTTTATAACTTGTGTTTTTTTATGATTGTGGACCCGAACAGGCTAAATTTGGCCTATCGTGCTAAAGCACTCAGGAACACTTAGGAGTATGGATAGAGGGATAATGAATTGCCAATAGATGCCTATGAACAGCTACCTTAAATTTTCTCATATCATAAGTGAGAGGAAAATTGGAACTAGGGAGATCATTCCAGAGTTTAGAAGCCGTGTAAAAAATGTGGATTGCGCCCGTTTGAAACGACAAGTGGAGATTTGTACTGCATACTGATGATGTGAATGAGCAAACCGAGTGTTTCTCGCAAAGATAGCCCGAAATAGTATCAAAGAATATAATTCAGCAGCACAATAGCCGTTGTAATCACGATAATACAAAGAAATGACTGAAACCATCCTTCTATGCTTAAGGAACTGTATGTGGGAAGTTAAGGACGGGTCATTTTTAAGCCTAACCGCTCTCTTTTGATAAACGATATCGAGAGCGTATTGAGGAGCGCTAATCCAGAGGTGAGAATTATATTCCACTTGAGACCGAATTTGGGCCTTATGCAGCAGAAGGAGTTGTCCATAGGTAAAGTACTGCTTAGATCTGTACCAAAAGCCTATTTTACGGGTAGCTGTTGTGGTAGCTGACAGAAGATGGTCAACCCATGAGAGATTTGAAGATACAGTCATACGCAACAGAGTAATAGAGTCTGAAAACTTAAGAACTGAGTGAAAACTTAAGAACTGTGTGTGCGGTTTATTTAGGATAAATAATATGACAAAGTCAACACAATATAGCTATTGAAATATATGCACCTACATTTCATAATCCAAATGTGTAGGGGGGATACTACCGGACTAGACTTTAGAAACAGCATTATCTTGAAACGGAATTTTACCTTTCTCAACAAAAAATTATTTAAAACTCTCCCTTATTGCAAATCCTTCTTCATTAGCATGTCCACCCCTTCTTGATAAAGGTATTATATTCCTTATCTCTTCTACATTTCTCAATTCCTGACAGTTAACTCCTGCAACTGTGTTTTGTAGAGGAGGGGCTCTGATTGGGTTGTGCAAGCATACTGCTGCTATTATTATTGTATCAACATCTGGTGCAACTGAAATAGGAGTAAAAAAAATTCAAAAGGTGTGACACAAACCAAATGTGTTTTCGGATAATCTCCTTTCCCTAATAAGTCTGTAGTTGAATACTCCTTTCTCAAAGCTTTCTTTCATTATATGTCTATGCGATCAAAAAATGCCTCGTCGCCTACTATAATGTACGGTAAACTTTTCTGCGCGTCTGGTAACTCACTTTCTAGTGGAAAACTGTATTTCCCATCATAAATTTGTTTACCTATTACTTATTTTGCAAATATCCCACTATCACTTTCCTTGCCGTATGATCCAACATCTACTGCTACAAACTTGTATTCTGCATCGACAATCGCTAAGAGAACCATTCAAAAATAATCCTTCTAATTGAAGAAGAAGAAGCGACTATTTCCTGGACAACGTATGCGAATATGATTTCCGTCAATTCCGAAAATTCCATTTGGTCAAAAATTCATTCGCAATTCGTTTACATATATCTTCGTTGGGTGGAGGTAACAAATGTGGAGATAACTTTGAACATATGGACCACTTCTTTAATATTCCTTGAAAGATAGCAATGTAAAATGCGAAAGTCGAACGAAAGCGATCGAAAGGATTCCCGAGTTGCGATGTATCTAAAATAATAGAAAAGTTAAACGGGGGTTTAAATTAAATACTAATTATATTTATTGTAATTTAAGCGAATGAGTTCTATTGAAATAAATTGATTTGGCAATTTTAAAGCATACCTATCTTTTTTTGCATATGATGATTGCAAAAAGAGATGGAGGTCAATTCGAGATACATACAAACGGTTAAAACGGCAAGGTAGATTAGGTACTGGGTCAGCAGCAGAAGAAAAGCGTAATAAGTGGGCTTTGACAAATTATCTCTCGTTTTTTGGATGCTGTACCCAATGAGAGAAGGTCCAAATCATTAATATGTTTCATTAATCTTCCAGAGGATAGTGAAAGAATTCAGGAAGACAGTGTTGAAAACTCGACACAAGAAATAGTATATGAAGAAAGCTACTCAAGCGTCGCTTCTCCGTCGAGAGCAGCTAGTGCTACTTCTTCCATTGCAAAAAAAAAATTAATAAAAGGCTGATTACGGATGGCGTAACAAAATTATTACAAGACAATAAAAAGCAAGGGAGTGGATAATGGAAAAAGTATTAGCAACAGCAAAAGATGATGACGTTGATTTATTCTATAAAAGCATCGCCCCATGTCTGTAAAGCGTCTCCCACCGCACCTCATCACCAGAGCAAAGCTGAAGCACTTAAAAACATTAAGAATGTGGAGCGGGTCAAGAGAGAAACACATGTATTGTTCCTCAATCCCAATCGTCCACTTCTAATCAATCAGAAAATGAATACCTTACTTTCCATCGTTTGTAATAAAATGATACTATTATAATTTAATATTAAAAATATAAACTTACCTTAGTAATATGCCTAATTTTTCCTTAGGTGATATCGGCCATTGTACCATTTAGTGGAATATAGCGTCATGGTTTTATTTAAGCGTTATTTATATTTACTACAAAATATGGAAGCGTTCAAATAAATTTTAAGTTTTAATTTTTTTGAAAAGTGCAGGATTGGATTCGTTACGCTAAGTAGAATTGGATTTATTTTGATTGTGAAAAATTTCGTTTGGACTGGTAGCGTATACATTAATGCGTTGGTGTTTGATGTATAAATTTGCGAACAGCTATCCGCAAATGTACGCTGATTGCTAGCCAGCGCTTTATTTTACATACTTATTTATTATTATCGATCTAAATTGGATTTGCAACGTAATATAAGGGATTTAGTTACTAGCTCAACGCACTTTAAATCCTTAATGCATGCTTAATGTGAAACGACGTGTAGTAAGTTAATGATAGACTAAATAATTCAACCAGTCTTAAAATAAACTATTTAAAATTTCGCCGTAACTGTAACATAAAATCGGCGTTTAAATTTATGGTGAATACCATAACCATGTTATATGGTCTTGCGCCAACTGGTAAAAATAGAAATAAATAAAGAGTTCTGATTTCAATCAAAGTAATATTGTTATTATAATATTGCTACGTATAGTTTTGGAAATACGCAATTGACACATGTAAACAACTATCAAATATTCCACTAAGCATGTTATTACAAACCACGTCTACCATTAATACTACATAAATAAATCATGAAAGATTATGCTTGGTTTAAGCTGAAACTCGTGTAAATACATTAAAAATTGAAACCATTGCCAAACTTAAATTATGTTGTTCTCGAATGTTATTCAAACTCTAGTTTAGTTTAGTAAATTTAGTATTATGTGTGATAAAGTTTAGCTAATTTATAAGTTTCAAATTATTTTATTGCAATACTGACTGGATATGTAGTTTGAAAACTATTAAGAATAATAAATTAATCCATTAAGGAAGCATCGATTGAAATTACTATTCTAGTAGATAAGTTTTGATAGCTACTCAATGTATTCTATTGTTTGAGATAGTGAGAGATCATGTGTAATAAACTTAGTAAAAATAACAAGACAGTGCGTTAGTAACATTGATTGTCATTAGTCTTTCACGTAATTCTATGATTGTTTAGTTTATAGCATGGCGTACGAAAACTAGTTTCAAATACCTTTTCTGTTTGAATTAAAGTTGTTCTCATAACGAACAAACTTAAAGGATTTACAAGATTACACCGTTAAGTGTGAATACTGATTTTCTTTTATTATTTCTCCATTACAAATATGACAAATGTCAGCAAGCGTAGCATGTTTTGTATTGTAACGGAAAAGTTACAAACAAGTCTTTATTATTAATTCAAGTACAAATGGACAAACATCATCGTTCAAATAAATGAAATTTGGATCCGACAAGTATCATTAGTCAATACCCAATTAACAAGATAATTAGGACGTACACTGTCCGTACTAATTAATTAGTTTAGATCGTAAAACTTATATTCTATATAACAGTGGTTTGGCTGTGAAATGAGCTATTCTGAAGCGTAGTTAGGTATAAATGTAATAATTGTGTAGTCGACGTGTATTGCCCATACAAACAGAATGCATTTCATTCAATATCTTTCAATGTTATTAATCTAATTAACAAGTTGAATAACTTCTCTAACGTATTACAGAGTTGACAGAATTATGCGTAATTATCAATTAAGCCGTTACGAAAACAATTACCTTTTTTTATTTATGCAGTGGTGAGTTTTTTTGTACCCACCCTTTCATTGTGAGATGATCAATAATTTTAGTGTAGACATAATTAAAATATCAGGAGAGGAACAACACACGACCTTCCGACCTACAAAATGGTAATTAAAAGAGATGAAATAATTTTAATAACAATTTTGTTGGGATAATTATGCAACAACTTTTGTTATAAATTCATTACGAAAATAGGCAACATTGTAAAAACAAAAGAATAATCTATGTCAAATAGACGTTTAACACTTCAAGTCAGATAGAAGTTAACAGACATCTAGATGCTAACTTAAAAGAATTCCAAAACCGCCAGCTTCTATAAAAATATCAATAATACAGTTTAAGCATTTTCAACCACACTTATTTAATCTTCATACTTGTTTCGCTATATATTAAGAAACTTTATTAAGAAAAATTATGTAAAATTAAATAATCTACAAAAAATGTCTACATATTTTCTTAGAAAATTAATCATTATTCAGATATTGAAAAAAATTTGAACACTTAAATTATACCTTAGGAATTTTTTTGCCGTTAAATTACGCGTCGGCGTCGTATCAAAAAATTGCATAGACCATGATTCATCTATATGATTAAGATCTATATATGGGCATTTTTATATCTTTGAAGTATACAGCTGTTTCAGAAATATTTAATAGCAATCAAAAACAGCTCCTAACAAACCCCCCTCTCCGCCGCTGAATTTTTCCCAAAATCTAATCAGCTGCCGGAGAAATAAAAACAAGCTTAAACACAAAATTTTATGTACGTACGTGTTTTCGTTCTGGAGTTATCGTGGGTATTAACATACATCCACACACACATACACGCGCGCACACACACACACACTCACGCACACGCACACACGCGCACATGCACGCACACACACCCGCACGCGCACACCCCTCCTGGCCGATCTTGGTGATTTCATAACCTTCTATACCTACATGTATGTATGTAGGTTGGTAGGTAAAAATCAGTAACACAATAACAGCCTGAACATAGGAAGGATTTAACTTTCAGAAATTTTCTACCGCTGATGTGGCTGACTAATAGGTTGATCAAGTATTCCGCTATCTTTTTCCTTTATACATTGCATCTGAACGTACTATTGCTTTCGTTTATATATAATGACGTAGCGTAGTATTTAAAATCGTTGAATTAGATTTACTTAGTAAATATTTGCTCGCAGTAATATACAAAGTAATTTAAATTAATACCTGTAGTGGAAATTGTTCGCTACTGGAAAACCGTCCGTTTAGATTTTGACGGCATAAGGTTAATTGAACTAACGAGAGCTTGAATTTACTGGAAATCATTCATTAGTTATCATCAGTCATTAGTGAAAGACCCGTGTTCCTGAATAGGTAAACTGTGACCTTTGTCTAACTCCCTGACCGAAATAATTGTGTGGTAGCAACATCTTTAACCGAAGTTCAAACCCTAAAGTTATCATCTGCTGAGAAACTAGGAATACTCCGCTTGAAAACGCACAAGAGTTCGGTATTGATTGTTTTTTTTTAAACTACTTAATAGTGAGGTTCAGGTGAATTATTTTTACGAGTGATGTCGAACTGATAAACAATCGAATGTTAAATCATGCTTTCTATTTTTTTTAATATAATTTTTTTTAAACAAAGTTAACATTGTGTTGTTATTTCAATGCAAATAAAATTAAAAGTTCCAACTAAATAAAATTGTATGCAGATAAATCATTGTATTTAATAATACGATACCCTGAAATAAAATTATTGCATTTAATTACAATAATAAAATCAAAGTGTTTATGAAAAATCTTAAAGAAATACGTCATCATCGTACCTGTACATGTTGATGCGATACATCATCCACCGTTGGACCAAAACGGATTCAAAACACATGATTTGAATAATGGATCTTTAATAATGAAAATTGTATCAGCTAAAAGAAGATTTATATCAATGTAGGTTAATGAATCTTATAATATATTCGAGGTTATGTTGATGATTATTACTTATCACCTAGGTGTACATATTTAAAGTATTCGAGTAATTACATACCAATTTGCAAATAGTACAACAACGCATTGACTTTATATTGATACAATATCATTTTAAAAAGCAATATATACTATCTGAAATTATATATGATTGATTCTTTGTTTAGCCTTGATACAATTCGTGGACAAGTTCAATTCAGTGATATCCGCATGCGCGCACTATGTTGTGTAATCGCATATGATACAAGGTGTTGGAGAATAATAATTTTTATACAATTCCAAATTTATTTCAAAAGAATAATTAATTTTTTTTTACTTTAAAGTTTAACATACTCGTTTAATAACATCCAAAATTTATGGCGCCAAATTTTTTTTTTAAAAACAATAATTGAATTTTATTTTACAAAAGAACGTAACGTAAATGTTTAATACTCTTTTAACTGAGCTAAGCTGGAACTCTATCCCCTGATATATATATATATATATATATATATATATATATATACATAATTTATTTTTGGTTTCCACGAGTGTAGTGTACAATACCGTCGTTTC
Source organism: Vesta saturnalis (assembly GCA_036346205.1). Lineage (NCBI taxonomy): Eukaryota > Metazoa > Arthropoda > Insecta > Coleoptera > Lampyridae > Vesta > Vesta saturnalis. The sequence goes on along the minus strand of JARFJB010000902.1, from coordinate 5,359,319 downwards.
TCCGGATGTTATCACGCGTTTGCTGCTGTCTCTGACTACCGTCAGCACAAAAACGACGTTTCAACAAAGTCTCACTTATCATCTTCAGGTCCTCTTCAACTAATTGGCACAGCTTTGTTTACTCGAATCTAACTGATGACCAGCTGTCCGGTCTTCCGTTTATACCTGGTGTTTATTTTCAATATTTCGGGATACTAAAGTTCGGTAAACCAGAACCACCTACTAGTGAGCTTTGACGTCGTATCACTAATTACAAACATCCCGATCAACGAGTCGCTGGACATAATCAGGCAAAAACACCGAATACCGAAAGACATCATGACACTAACGGAGCATTGTTTGACGAATACGTATTTCATCTACGAGGAGCGACGGTACAAGTAGGTCGACGGAGCACCAATGGGATCACCACTGAATTATAAATTAAATACCGCCAGTTACGGTTGAGATACGTCGATAACATCATTGTTACGTGGCCCAATGGTAGAGAACAGGAAATCCGCCCATACTAGAGCATACCTTAACGCAACTCTCACGATCATCCGGCGCAGCTGCAGTCAGTTGTAAAAACACTGGTGACGAGATGAACGATACTCGCGAGCTGAACAAAAGGGAGGAGGATGGCAGCTCTAACCATTACTGCAAAATGAATTTATAAACCAGGACCAAGAAGGAGGAACCACCAGCCGCCAAGATAATGCTTCCGTAAGTAAAAGGAACAACAGAGAAGATTGCAAAAACCCTCAGCAAGCACGGCATACAAACAACGGTTAACACGGACATAAGAAAAATTTATTCTGTTTCCCATACCGAAAAACAAAATTTGTTTGGAAGAGCAAGGAGTCTACATGTGACACGTGATAAGGTATACATTGGATAAACAGACAACGTTCGACGCGAGGTTCACAAAAAGGCTGTGGAAAGGAAAACATCCACATCGTCTCTAGCGTAACACGGCGGTAGTACGTCATACACCATATCGTTTGAAAATACCGGGATGATAGCCAACATCAAAAACACGACAAAACGTACCATTGTAATGGCCATCAAAATTGAAAAACAGTAACAGAACCTCAACACACGTGACGATTCTCAAAGGTTTAAAATGTTTTTTTAATTATCAGTCCTTATTAGACCCTACGCCAAAATTTCTGTCTAATTATTATATATATATATATATATATATATATATATATATATATATATATATATATATATATATATATATATTCGTATATGTGTACATATAGGAATAGTGTAAATAACGATTTACGCGCGTATCTTTTTTTAGTGTAACTATGAAATACGCTACGCTACTGGACTATGTTAAATTGTCAGTTAGTATTAGAAAACAATAATGTATGTATTTAGAATGGGTATCTGAGTGGTTAGATAACATATTTCCCTGTTTTAGATGTGAATTAATGCTCGCAAGAGTGTCACTGGAGAATCTGTTTACTAACTGTAATTGCTACCGTGCACAAAAGAATGTATAGTTATAGTTGACGTAAAAAAGCAGAGTGAGACTTAATAACATTTTGGAGCTCAGAATGAAACATTCACAAAGTTGAATTATTTGAGGCATGGTTTATACGTATAAATGCATTTGGATCTAAAATCAAAAAATTACGTTTTATAAGAACTGTTTTGTGAACAAAACGCAATCGAGTGACATTATAATAGAAAGTTTAGGTTACCTTTGGACTCAATTGTTATTGTGTACGGTCTTATGCTCATGTGATTCACTGAAATACTAATGAATCAAGTTTTGTTGTACATACCATATGCAATTGAAAATATACACACATGGAAGAGTTAAAATTCCCCATTGAATAAATGTTTTCATACAACATTATCTATAACCTAATTTACAAATAATTCGTAAGACGCGACTTTGCATCCTAAAAATTGTTCCCAGACTAGTAGAGTGACCCCAAGCGATAATTGCATTGCGCACAATAGAGTGTAAATACCCATAATACACGCTAAGTGAAACCTCGTGACCATTAAAGGTCTTATGGAAAAACACGCTTTAGCTAATTTAGTGGTAACATACTCAGAATGCTCTGACCAACCTAATTTAGGATCCGTCATAATTCCCAAAAATGTTATTTCATTAGGATTATTATGGTGGATGGCAGTATTTTAATGTAAATCGTATGTTTCTATTTTCATCTTCTTACACAAGTTGTCATCAGCGTAAAGTATCACCTCGTTCAACTTGAATTTAAAGGCAATGTCATTTAAATATATTAAAAAAAGTATTGGGCCAAGTATAGGCCCTTGTGGTGCCCCATACTTTATATTTTTAGTCTTAGAAGAAGTGTTGATATAATAAACATACTAAGTGCGATCACTCAAATACGGCTTCAGCATTTGTTTATTAAAATGTCATGATTAACACAGTCAAATGCTTTGGTTAAGTGTAGAAAATTTACAACGCAAAATGTATTTGCTTTGAAACATTCTAGTACCAAATTTGATAACTTCAGAGTCGCACCACTTGTTGGTTTGTTTTCTCGAAATCCATATAAACAATTAGATAAAAGGTTATTGCTTTCTAAATATTCCATTATTTGAACTTTCAAATCTTTTTTAATAAACTGGAAGTATTCACAAAGGTCGGTAATCACTAAAAGATCCTTGTTGTCGTCCTTAAATAGAGGTAACACCTTTGATAGCTTTAGCTTCTTAGGAAAAACAAAATCAGGAATGCACGCACTTACAATTTAAGTTAAAGGAACAATAATAACATTTAAAACAGATTTTATAAAGTTAGTGGTTATATCATAATGATCCTTGGATTTGCTCTTTTTTAAACTGTGAACAACATCTCGAAGTTCATTAAATTATATTTCGCGAAAATAAAACTTGGTGTTAATTTTAAAATTATCAAAGTAAAACATAGGTTTCTTATTTTGATGTGGAGGTTGTAGCGTCCCATAGTTACCCTATCCTAGAAAATGTAATTTGAACTGATTCGCAATAATACAAATATAAGAACAAAATATTAGCCAAGTGATTTATCTTGACTTTACTGACAATAATGTCACTATTACTCAAATCAATTGCTTGCCTTGCATTGACTTTCCTGGCAATAATTAAAACATTAGAATTTATTTAAAAGTCTGATATTTAATTACTCGCAAACCTCTAATCTAATCAAATAATTGGCCGTCTAGTGGTAGGTACGTTGTACTATTTGAATTAGGTAATTAGGTAAACAATGGAACTACTCAAACTAAAATTAACGATCTTTGCGCAAGGATGGTTCAACCGTTAATGTACTATTGTGGGAAAGAACCACCAAGAAAACCCACTTCATTCATAAATAAGTAATTGCACAAGTACATTAATAAACCAAATAACACAAAAACAATGATATATATATATATATATATATATATATATATATATATATATATATATATATATATATATATATATATATATAAGGACAATCAAAAAATACAATTGTTTAGTGACTAATAAAGCACAAAATACATACGTAGAATTATAATAAATTATATATAGGAGAAATTCGTTTGCAGGCAAACAATTCTAATTACGCCTCGAATTAACCAGGCTGAATCAGAGACAAAAAACTCGCTAAAGAAGGCTTTACAAGGATAAGTTGTAAATAGAATATAACATCGTGACCGATATATAAGTTTGAGTGCATTAGAAAAATACAGCGTCCCTTTCTCAGGTTACACATTCATTTATACAACAATAAAAATAAAATTCGAGGTGTTTTTAATCGTCGTCTGGACCCGAGAGTATGTAAACACTGGGTAATTGCCTATTTACAATTATAACCAAGCTTTATCCTATACCCATTTGTCCACGCCTCTACACAAATATAAATATAAACAACAAACAACAATGCTGATTCACCCAAGTACATGAGTGACGGGGCCCTGTGCTGTCTTTTATTTTAGTAGATTTCCGCTTACTGAGCCCGCATCCAAATGGGATATCTTTGCAAGGCAATGTTTGATTTTTAATGCGTTACGTAGGCTTGTAGAATTGTTTGCTACGAGCTTTAATTACATTAAAAATACCTAATTGAATATGTTCCCTTTAGTTAAACACTTTACCACCAACACGACGAGTTAAGATACGCGGTTTAAAACTCGGCGCCGCGGCGATTAATTATAGATTAATTTTTGGAAAAACTTACATTAAAACCTACACAAAATGAGAAAAATGAATCAGCGTTTTAATTTTTCTAAAAGTTATACGACAAAATGTTTATAGACTCAAACAATCAATGCAATCCGGCTCAATCAAAATTTCAACAGCAACCGCCTTCCCCTACGATTGCAATCTAACCATATTTACTCCCTAAAATTAATTCCCGTCTTTCAAAAGTAATAAAAAAACAAGAAACATTACGTTGGAACGGTTTCATACTAATTATTGAACTAACTCTTAGTTTTACAAATATGTATTCGTCCGTAACACACCCTACATCTAATATCAAATTTGCTAGTACCAAACAAAGATGCCCTTTTGATCCGCTGCATGTTCCGGCGTAATTAATTATTAACTAGTGACGTTTTTACACCGAGAGTGTGTGCATGGGAATTACCAATGATTCGTTACGTCCCTTCAATTTTTAAGCGTACACCTGCTAGTTAAACCCCAAATACATGTTTTTCAACCCTTAGCCAAATATTAGTTACAAAAATAAAATATCCAGAAAACCATTCTCAGATAACTACTTAATATTTAATAATATATGTTGAACCCCATTAATTAATTTTTCTATCGCGGTAACAGTTGCTATGTAAAAACGTTTGTTACAATAATAAAATATTCGCGGACCGCTACCTACAAGGTTTAGTATTTAATTCTTTAGCAATGTCAACAAAGAAGTTGTTAAGTTGTTCAGGAGTAATATTTGAGTTAGTAGCAGTGTCAATTTGTTTGGATTTTGTAACCTCCCAAATGGATTTAGGTTTACAATTAGCAGTTTTAATAAAATTATCATTAGCCTGCATTTTTGATTTTTGCAATTCCATTCTATAGAATTTATGGTAATTAATGACCAGATAACGTCACTGCTCAGTTTTGTATCGTTTGTTATGGTTACATAGAACCGTCAATACATTCCTCACTGTTACTACCTGGTGTCATAACTTTGACAGAGAAAGTTGAATCAAAACAATACAAAACAGTTTCGAGAAACTTTGAAAACTTCTCTCTAGCTGAGAAATAGTCATCCATTCAAAAGAAGCAGTTTGTAGATTCAAGCGTGTTGTACAGGTTGTCCCATTTTCGTATGTTTTACGGGGTATCTCGCTTATTTTTAGGTTAGAACCTTGCTGTTTTCGCGACACCGTGCTGCTTTTTAATAAAACCAAAGATGCACTAATCAAATTTGCCATAGCCATCTTAGTTTGTGTGCTACAGGGTGATTTTGGAAAAATTGCAAGTTCAGTCATCCCCTGTAACTCTGTTATTGTCAGACATATTAAAAAGTAAAAACTTTATATTTGTAGATTTTTTACGTAGAATCCAGTGACGTACTCATATTTTCTTTAGATGTCACAGTTTTTGAGATATTGACATAACCTGCTTTTTATGGGACACCCTATATATTTTTTAAAACCTTTTTCCCTTGCCAAGAGCTTTTCAAAATATAGGATAGTCCATATTTATTTTTATAAATAACGTGACAAAATGATTTTTTCTATAATTTACATTGATAAAAACAAAATAATTAATGAATCACAAATATTGTTCAAATTGCAGACCATTATGTCTCCTACAAGTTTCACAAAGTTTATAAATTCCTTTAATAGCATTTTCCAAAATAAATGATTGTCTTCGTAATTCTGCAAAAGCATTTTCCGTTGCAATTTTTAATTGTTGCATGTTGGCATATTGCCTTGAATAAATTTTATTCTTTAAATACCCCACAAAAAATCCAAAACCGAGAGATCCGGTCATCGTGGTGGCCATCGAATAGGTCCATTTGTTTCAATCCATCTCCTGGGAAAACGTTCATTTAGCCAGTTTTGTATTATTCTAGTATTGTGGGCTGGAGCCCCATCCTGCTGAAAGAATATATCGTTCAGTTGAGCCAGTGGAATATTTTCTAAAATGTTCATAGTTTTTCTTGTAGAATTTGTAAGTACCTATTAGAGTTTAGGTTTTCTTCATAAATCTTGTAAACTATTTTTCGGTTAAAAATAAAGCTGGAGACATTAAATCCGAACCTGCCTTGACGCTCTCTAGAAAAATCACGTGGGTGTTTTCTTGCCTCCAAAACCGAGTTATGTCAATTAAGAATTCCCGAACTTGTGAAATGACCAAAATTATTTTTTTCAAAATTATTGTCCTGCGTTTTCATATTTATAAACCAATTGCAGAACTCCAATCTACGTTCAGTATCACCAGGGTGCAGATGATGAACAAGTTTATACTTGTAGGGTTTGAATTTATGTTTTTTTTAAATCCTTTCCACTTTTGTTTTAGACACACCGGTCTCTTCATCTATTTTCCTGCACGAGGTTTCAGGAGTGGCTTGAACAACTGCTAAGACGTTGATCTCTGATTCATCGTTCTCTTTGTTGTAAACTCGGGGTCAAGGTTTGTCAAAACGTCCATGTTGGCAAAGATTAAATTTTAGTTTTTGAAATATTCTTCTGTCGGGTTGTCTTCTTTCGGGATATCTATATGACAAAATAGGTATATAAAATAAATACAAATTCTAAGGTAAAGATTAACTGACCTGTTCAGATAGAATTCTAAGGCCTGGTCTGCGTTTTCGTTAGATAATATGAAGCAGGTATTCATGTCATATTTCTCAAAATTTTCAAATTTTTGGTTTCGAGCCATATTAAAAATAATTAAACAACAACAAGAACGATAACAATAAACAAAAACAACGAATAACAATAAATATCAGCACTAAATTTGGGAAAATGTAACCAGGAATAATTTTTGTGAGAAGCAGAAACTTCAAAAATCAAATACCTAAGTAATGGCAGAACGTTAATTATTTTGTTTTTGGGTTACCATGGTTACCCACGGCTATCCACTATTATCAATGTAAATTATAGAAGAAAATCATTTTGTCACGTTATTTATAAAAATAAATATAGACTATGCTATATTTTTGAAAAGCTCTTGCCAAGGGGAAGGAAGATTTTAAACAAATATATAGGGTGTCCCATAAAAAAGTAGGTTATGTCAATATCTAAAAACTGTGACATATATAGAAAATCTGAGTACGCCACTGGATTCTACGTAAAAAAATCTGAAGATATCAGTTTTACTTTTTTAATATGTCTGACAATATCAGAGTTACAGGGGATGACTGAAAATGCAATTTTTTCCAAAATCACCCTGTAGTACACAAACTAAGATGGCTACGGCAAATTTGATTAGTGCATCTTTGGTTTCATTAAAAAATAGCACGGTGTCGCGAAAACCGCAAGGTTCTAACCTAAAAAATAAGCGAGGTACCCCGTAAAACATACGAAAATGGGACAACCTGTACACAGTACTCTTACCAGTCATTGTAATAGGCCTGCACCATTTTGAAAACTATGCACACCTGCAGGTTTTTTTAATGGAAAAGTAAATTGTTTGAGCATAATGCTCGGGCATACCAGTATCGAGTACAGATACATCAAAATCAAAATGTTTTTCAAAATTAACAAGTATATTGTCAATACAATTATGTAGTCTGGTATTTTCGAAGACAATTGAATATAAACCAAATTTCGAAGTGAATCAGTAGTAAGGTAAATAGCTTGACTGTCATTAGAATGAAATTTCACATTGAAATCGCCACATAATACAACGGTATAACCATTAGTAATTAATTTAGACAAGAATATATTAATTTTGTCAACAAACACATTAATATTTCCTAATGGAGATCTATACACTGAAATTACAATAAGTTTTCATATTGATTACTATTCCAGAATCAATTTCGGTAGACAACTCATCCACGTATAGAATAGAGGAATAGTAAGCTAATGTCGTCCTTCACTAATATCATGATACCACCATGTTTAAACTGTTTCCTAGAGAAATAATATGCTAATTTAAATCCCATAATATTCAAGGAATCAGTTACGTTGTAATTTAACCAATGTTCAGTCAAACATAACATACTTAACTATTTATGAAATCCAAGAAAAGGTTTCAATTCTAAAGTTTTTTTATTGCCGAATGGATATTTAAATGAAAAATTCCAAAATCAATATATTCAGGAGAAGTGCACATTACTTTGTTAAGTTTACTGTTGGAGACGTCTTGTGACGATCCCTCAATTGATTCAGATGTCCAAAAAACTTTCTGGCCAAATGGCCAGATTATTGATAAGTTGAAGCTAATCTTGTTGAAATTTTAAAGCTGAAAGAAAGAAACTTAGATTGCATTTTTTTTGTTTGAGCTTTTTAATACCATTTCTTTAAAGAAAGAAGTCAAATCTGATTCAGCCAAATTCGGCTGCTTATATACAAATGTTCTAATCTTGGAATACCTTTAATGTCTTTTATAGGCAAATTGGTTCTACGAACAGGGGATCTTCTTCTATTTTTACTATTTGTTCAATTTTCTGAAGTTTTATTAATTTAATTTATTACCACATTCTTTTTTTGTATTACTCTTCAATAATGGCATGTTTTTAACTATCATGTAATAGTATGTATCACCACACAACGCCACACACACTGTGATACAGTGTACCACATTTAAAGCAGGATACCCCAGAATTTACATTTTTCTTGCTGTATTTGCATATTTTTACATTACATTTTAGCTGACATTGTCGGTCATCTTGGACTCTATCTCAATGGGAAGTAGATATATTGCCGAAATTAATTCTTCAGAAAGCAACTGTTTGCGCCCACGACTTGCGCCTTTAATTTAGACCACCAATATTTCACTTTACTCTATATCGGTTTCCCGGGTATCGGCTTCAGTTGTTAAAAATTATTTTTTGGTAGTGACAAGTAACGCTGTGTCCTCAATTATTTGTATTAAAATAAGTTTGTTATAAAATAAAAATACAATGCATTAAATCACCACAGTTACTTTTTCATCTAAATCTCATACATTAATTTTGGTCCTTCGAGCCGGATGAATTTAAATTGAACCAGTGAAGATAAGTATATAGATTGGTTGATAGTTAAGTGTGGAATTGCGTATTTAACCCGCTGTTTAGGAACAATGGAAGGCCTAGCTAAGGTAAATCAGTTAAGATTATGTTTTAATTGCCTTTCCAAAGGTCATTTGATAAAGTATTGTAAATCCAAAGTTGTTGTAACCGCTGCAGGTCAAGGCATCATACTTTGCTGCATTTCCCAAGCGCGTCGAAGTCATCTCCTACTTCGGACTCAATTTTTGCTGAATGCATTAGTAAAGTTACTGGGTGCAGATAGTAAATACTACAGGCTGAAGGCACTCTTGGACTCTGATAGTATGTCTTCATTCATAACTTCTGATTTGTGTAGAAGGCTTAAGATTGAACCAACACCCGCTAATATATGTGTTTTTGGCATTTCAAACTCAGTTGTTAGTGTTAAATCTCGCTATCTAATCAGCATCTGCTCAAATCTAACCTAGCATTACAGGTACTAATGTCGATTTTGATAGTTGGAATATCTCAACGGACATTATTCTTGCCGATTCTGATTTTGAACAACAAGGTGAAATCAGTATCTTGTTAGGAGCAAATTGTTTTTGGCAAGTTCTTAGTGATGGCCAAATTTCTCTTGGTCCAAGGAAACCCATACTACATAATACAAAGCTTGGTTGGATAGTCTCAGGTCCTATGGCATTTGTTTCTTCTGAGTGTAAAGTTAGTTGCAATTTTTCAACTACTCAATGCCTACATGATCAGTTAGCTCGATTTTGGGAATTAGAAGGGGTTTCCTCAAATAAAGTAGTGTCAAAAAATGAATTAGAATGCGAATCTCATTACATAAGAACATTTAGGCTTAAAGATTCTCCTAGTCTTTTAGGTGATTCTTTGGAACAAGGAAAAGGCGTTTTTTCAATCCAAAAAATCAATTTAAGTGCAACGCAGCTCTTAAAGAGAGATACTCTCAATTTATGTCCGAGTGTGAACAATTTGGACCCATGAAAGATATCAAACAGTTTTCTATCTACCCCATCAAGGAGTGATCAAGGAAGACAGTTTAACTATAAAATTGAGGGTAATGTTTGATGGTAGTGTTTGTAGTTTTACTGGAGTTTCAGTTAATGATATTCAGCATGTTGGACCCTTTGTGCAGTCAGATCTTCTATCTATACTTTTGGGATTCATGCAACACGTTTTTGCATTTTCTGCAGACGTGGAAAAAATGTATCGCCAAGCATTGGTTACCGCAGAAAACAGAGATCTTTAAAGAATTATTTGTCGCCGAGATCCAAGTGATCCGATCTTTATGTATCAGTTAAATACTGTTACTTACGGCACTACATCCGCTAGTTTTCTTGCTATTTGCTATTCGCTGCTTAGTGAAATTATCCCAAGGTCTCTAATATTATTCAACACGACTTCTATGTTGATAACGTCTTATCAGGAGTTGATTCTCGCTCAGTTGCACAGGAAATTTGTAAATCCTTGTCTAGAATCCTTACTGGCGGATGCTTCCATCCTCCAAAGTGGATCTTGAACGATCCGCGAGTTATGAAGGATTTTTGTTATGTTAATGTTCATCCAGATCTCCTTAATCTAGAAGAAAATATAAAAACCCTAGATGTATTGTGTTCGAGTGACAGGCAATCTGATGTTTAATATTGCTAAATATTTAGATAGAAAATTAACTAAGCCAGTCATATTCGCAGACATATCTCAAGTATTCGATCCTTTAGGATCTCTCTCCCTCAATCATAGTGCCAAGGCATTATTACAGTTTGGTTTTAAACATTTCATCCAGTTCCAATCGAAATTGAAGAAAAGTGGTTAACCTTTAAAAAATATATATCCCTTCTTGCTGATGCTGCGTTTGCTAGACGGGTTATCTGCAATAACCTAAAAAGAATTGAACTTCACGCTTTCTAGCTTGCTTAAATACATCGCCTAATTGTTTAAAAGCATTCGTTTCAAATAGAGTTGCAGAAATATAAGAACTCTCCCAAAATGCTACTTGGAAGCATGTCACTCCTCAAGAACTAAAATGGTCTAGAGTCTTGTTGTATGGTCCTGAGTGGCTACTAAATGATGACTCTTCGTGGTCACGTCTATTGATCGTAATTTTGATTCCGCTGTTCCTGGACTAAAGGAAATCAAGTGTTTCTCTGTCGTTACGTTGACTAACTTCGCGTTTAAAAATTTCTCAAACCTCTCTCGCTTAGAACGAATTACAGCATATTGTATGCGTTTCTACCACAACTGTAGAAGGCCAACCTCTAAAAGAAAGTTTTGCAGTTCCTTCCGAAACAAACGATACTCCTATTCGTTTAGTAAAATTGTCTCAATTTGAATCTTTCCAAAATGAAGTTAATTCACTTAAAAGGGCACATTCGTTAAAGATTCTCTCCAGGCTTAGTAGTTTGAACCCATTTGTTGATTCATCTGGTACACTACGTGTTGGGGAACGATTAGAATATTCCGCTTACGCGTTTGATTAGAAACATCAAATCTTAATTTGTGGATATCACCATTTAGCCAGGTTGATTCTAAAACGCGAACATTTTAGATCCTTACACTCTGCACCTCAACAAACATTTGTTTCCACTAGAGAGCGTTTCTGGATAACTTCAGGACGAAATCTTTGTAAGAAGATATTTCATAATTACGTTAAATGTTTTCGCGCCGGGCCTTGTACTTTCAGAGTGGTCATAGCAAACTTGCCACGTAGCGGCGTTCAACTTTCATTGCCTTTTGGAAATGTCGGTGTTGATTATGCCGATTATTTTATGTTACGGGATAAAAAGGGCAAATGTAGTAAATTAACCAAGTGATACATTTGCCTATTCGTATGTTTTGCTATCAAGGCGGTTAACTTAGAGCTGGCCTCTAATTTATCCACAAATTCTTTTATAGGGTGTTTGGGAAGATTTGTAAAACATCGAGGGCATCCAAGTCATATTTACTGTGATAACCGAACCAATTTTAGTGGTGCTTGATCAATGCTTCGCGATCTCAGCAATTCTCTTAGAGATAACAAAAATTTCATTTCTGATACCGCTGAAAAGGAAGGAATTTGATGACACTTCATTCTTAGTTACTCTCCTCATTTCGGAGGTTTGTGGGAGACCGCTATTAAATCTTAAAAAAACACTATCTACGTAGCATGTTAGAGTTCTATACTTTATTGGTGCAAATTGAGGGCATCCTCAATTCCCGCCATTTAACACCGATATCCTTTGACTCTAAAGATTTTTTTAATCAGAAGAAACGTCAGCTCTATTCCTGTTTCTGACGTCACTGACTTGCCAGTATCAAGGTTATCTAGATATGAATATACACAACAGCTCACGCAACACTTTTGGAAAAGATGGAGTCGTGAATATGTGAACCAGCTCCAGCAAAGGACTAAATGGCGTAAACACTATGATGGATTAAAAAATAATGCTTTAGTGTTAATTAAGGAGGATCATTCGCCCCCAGCACAATAGAAATTAGGCCGCATTATCAAGTTATATCATGGACAGAATGGTGTTTCACGTGTGGTAGACATTCGTACAGCTAATGGAAAATTGCGAAGAAGCCTCTCGCATTTTTGGCCATTGCCGATAGACTCCAAAAATTAGAACATACGGAAGTGTGAAGTGTTTATTTTAATTTGTGTATAACTTAATTTTTTGTATTTATACCTGAACGATTTTGTTTTTGTTAGTAATTATTTTAGTATTAACCATTTTTGAAATCTATATCTTTCAAACGGGGGGTTATGTTTGCGCCCACGACTTGCGCCTTTAATTTAGACCACCAACATTTGACTTTGCTATATTTATTTAATAGTGGTAGCCAGGCTATATCGGTTTCCCGGGTATCGGCTTTAGTTGTTAGTTGTTTTTGTATTTTTGGTAGTGACAAGTAACACTCTCATGTCCTCAATTATTTGTATTAAAATAAGTTTGTTATAAAAAGACATACAATGCAAGCAAAATGAAATAGCCACAGTTACATTTTCATTTAAACCTCATCCACAGTAATACATCAAAGTAATTGTTAATTGTAAACGATATTCTTTACTTAACGCAATAATTGTAGGTAAAACTAAAAAAACATATACCATTGAACTCTTTACGTGAAACTCTGTATTTAAGGTTAATAATTACGAAAAATAAATGCTCGTGGCATAAACCATTTATGCTGTATGAGAGATTAATACAGATATGAAACAGAATTTATTTTAATGTTCTTAATACAAATATCTAGCTAAAGTGGAGCCACCAAAAATTGTTTACAAACGCAGTGGTGCAAGAACCATTAAATGGTTTGTCAATGTAATCTGACAGTTAACAATGGCTAACAACTATTAAATACAAGTCATCAATATATATATATATATATATATATATATATATATATATATATATATATATATATATATTAATTTTATTTAAAATTAACTTTTAAGTACATACAGTAAAAGATTAACTCGAGTGGGACTTGAACCCACGACCTCCACTTTGCTAGAGTGGGGCTCTTCCATCCGAGCTATCGAGGAGGCAAGTCACAATCGATTCATACTTGAACTGTATGTACTTCCCTAGTTACGACGTATTATAATTATTATACATAGAATGAAGGATCACAGTCAACTTTTTGTGAATGTCGTGGGTTCAAGTCCCACTCGAGTTAATCTTTTACTGCATGTACTTTAAAAGTTAATTTTAAATACAATACAATTAATGATTAGGAAATTGAACTTCTGTTCGTTCACTAAACCAATTTCTACAGTTATATATATATATATATATATATATATATATATACAGGTGTACGTGAAATACACCGACAAACTTCAGGAGGTTGTTCCTGGGGTCAAAACAAACCAAAAGTTCTTATAAGCGTATATCCTAACATGCATCGTTTTCCGTCTGTCCGTCTGTTTGTGTTTTTACATTATAATTTTTTCTAAGCAGCCATTAAAGGTAGAAAGTTTAAATTTTCAACATATGGTATATTAGTAAGTACCTTTAATTTAAAGAAAATTTCAATTTTATTTCAAAAAAGTATAACAATGATTTCCAAACCTTACGGATCACTTTACAACAAATGTTACAACTGTATTGTAAAAAAACAATCTGGATGAGATAAGTGATTTATTGGTTTGCTTATTTTCACAAGATATCATTGTTTACTTTCATTTGTATTGAACATTGTTTATTGATAGTGCTCTTATACCATTTAAGATGGCAGGTTATCCATTTCACCATCAAGCTGACATGATATTTATGTGTAGAAAAGCTGATTGTAATGGTCGTCTAGCAGCCTGTATTACGAATCATTTCCAAATCGACAACAGTTGCTGCTGTTTTCAACCGACTTAAGGAGACTGGCACTTTATTACCTTCCACCACAGACCGAGGTGTACGCAGACGTACGTAAAACTCCTGATTTGGAAGACAACATCTTACAGCGAGTTGAGAAAGATCCAGGTGTAAGTACCAGGCAGTTAGAGCAATACTCAACGTAAACCTCATGACAGTATGGCGAGTTCTACACAAACAGTTGTTATATCCATACCATTTTCAGTGCTCTTTGCCCTGCTGACTATCCATTATGTGTGCAGTTTTGCCAATGGTTTTATCGACAAGCTGTTAACCCTGGTTTTACACCATTAGTTATGTTTACAGATGAATCTTGTTTCAATCGAGATGGAATAACGAACTACCACAATACGCATGCATCAATGAGCTCATGAAAACCCAACAGCCATTCATGAAGCAGGTTAAAATAAATGTTTGGGCAGGCATCATTGGAGACTGTTTATTAGGTCCTGTTGTATTACCTGACAGACTAAATGGAGAAAACTACAGATATTCTTTAGAACACGATTTTCGAGGATTCTAGACGAAGTCCCTTTGGGTGTGAGACTAAATTGTTAGTTCATGCATGATGGAGCTCCCCGCATTTTAGACTGGACGTCAGACTCTTTCTGGACAAAAATTACGGTGGAAGGAGGATCTGTATCATGGTCGCCTGATCTGAATCCAATTGATTTCTTTGTTTATATATATATATATATATATATATATATATATATATATATATATATATATATATATAAGTGTGTCAATTTAAAACTTACAATAGACTATATCTCATGAATAAATAATCATATCAAAAATTCTCTAAACCCTTTCTGGGGTAGAAAGGAGAACCAAAATGACAGGGAGACAACTCACCCAAATCAACCCCTACGCCCCACCTACTCCAACTAAAAAAATTAAATAGCGATCCCCTACTTGTAATACATCATTGGAAAGCCTGTAAAAATGCTATCCAGTGGTATAAGTAAAATTATGCAGGGTGTATTATATTATTTCAGTCATTTTTATAATTGAACACAAATCTCTTTTCAAAAATAACACTATAATATTTTATTTCAAAAGGTACATCAATATTCACTAAAAGGTTTTGTTGAACTACAAATTTGGTAAAAATATTAATTAATGAAGTAAATGTTCAAAGTGGGTTCTGTTGTTTTGTAAATAATAATACAGCCTGTTTTCAAATTCTTCACGAATTTTGGTAAATGTTGTTCTGGTAATAGCCCGACATGCTTGAGTAATTCTTTCCCGCAACTCCTGAAGTGACGTAGGTTGGGTTTTGTAAACAACTGACTTGAGGTAACCCCAAAGAAAAAATCTGGTGGCGGAAAATCTGGTGACCTCGGTGGCCATTCAAGTATAATTTTTATTTATACCATTTTGCAGGCTTTCCAATGATGTATTACAAGTAGGGGTTCGCTATTTAAATTTTTTAGTTAGGGTAGGTGAGGGTTGATTTGGGTAAGATGCCTCCTATGTCATTTTGGTTCCCTTTTCTACCCTAGAAACGGTTTAGAGAATTTTTATATCATCATTTATTCATGAGATATAGTCTATTGTAAGTTTTAAATTGACACACTGAATATATATATATATATATATATATATATATATATACAGGGTCTTTCTAAATTATGGTGCCAAATTGATATGGAAGGTAAATTACTTCATTTTAGGCCGAATATTCTATATAAATATGTGTCTAAAATGCTTAATTAAAAAGATACTGGGTGTTTTATGATAGTTTGGTAAAACATACTTCTATTATTTTCATCCAAAGGGCTTTTGCGATTTTATTGAAAGTTGGTTCACAAGGTATGTCCGTCAAGTGTAACAACAATTAATGAGTACACTATTTTAGTTGCTATGGTAACCAAATAACAGGGTGGCCCAGAGTTTTTCAGGTTTTTGTGTGGACAAAACGCATATTTTATAATTTTTTCTTAAAGTTTGTTTAATAATACATAAAAGATACTCCAGTTTCAGATCGATAATATGCACCGTTCTGGAGGAAAATAATTTTAGTATAAGATAGTGCCACTGCCTATCTACCATTTCGGATATCAACCTTGCCATGTTTTTTAGTTATTTCAGACTTTCAACCGTTGGCTAATTAGAATTATTAAATGCAATGTCAAATAAATTATTTTATCGTAAAAGAAGAAACTAGTAACAAAAACCTTAACAAATGTCACTATAGAAATTTTACAAAATGTCTTCCACCAACACGAACACCAGCTCAAAAGGATCAGCCCTTTTGACGAAGTTAAATTGTATGTTTTCTGTACTTCTCTGATTTTGTTTTAACTCCGCAAACACAATCTCGATTCTTTGTCTTTTTCACTGGTGATTGGCCTAGTGTATACCTTCTCCGTTACATTACCCCGTAGAAAAAAATCTAAACGATTTAGATCGGGACTTCTTGGTAGCCATTCCTGCGGTGCTTCATGTCCGCGACCGATACACTTAGCGGTAAAAGTATTATTTATGTATCTCCTGACATTTCTAGAGCAGTGCGGCACCATCGTGCATAAGCCACATTTTTGACGCGTTTGTAAATCGAAATCTTGCAATACTTCTGGAAGTCGGCCCCACAAAAGTTTAAATAATGCGCACCATTTAAATTTTGAGGTAACTCAACGGGGGCCCAAGTTTTAGTTCCCGAAATGCATACCTACAGATTTATTTTAAATTTATGTTGGGAATATCTAAGTACTGTTTTGCAAAACGTTATTCTTCTTCCAAAATCCACTTGCAGTAGTTCTTGTACTTGTAATAGGTGGTACGGATGTAGGAGTTGATTTCTAGCTACCCTCCACACTACAGAATAAGGTATATTTTCCATAGAACCTATTCTTCTAGTGCTTAAAGTATTATCTTCTTCAAAACACCTTAAGGCCTGTTCTTCATTTTCAGCAGTTCTTGTTGTACGCGGCCTACCAGCACTGTTAATGTATCGAAAACTTCCTGTTTCTCAAAGCGACGGTCAATTGAAACAAATAGTTTTGTTGAAGGAATTCTCCTATTAGGAAATGTCGCTTGGTAACATCTTCTTGTTGCCCTTGAATTACTGTCACGTTTACCAAAAATTAGACGCATGTCAGTAAGCTCCTGAAAATTGTACCTTTCAGCCATTTCTATTTATGAAGATTTACAAAATGTTTAAAACGATCAACACCGGAATTTAAAAGACTGACATTGACAACAGGAAATAATTAAAAACATGGCATGGTTGATATCCGAAATGGTAGATGTGATGTGAGAACGGTGCATATTATCGATTTTAAACTAGAGTACCTTTTTATTAAACAAACTTTAAGAAAAAGTAATAATATATGCATTTTATCCACACAAAAAACCTACTGGAAAAATTTCTAGGCCACCCTCTTATTTGGTTACCATAGCAACTAAAAGTAATGTACTCATCAATTGTTGTTACACCTGAGGGACTTACGTTGTGCACCAACTTTCAATAAAATCGCAAAAGGCCTTCGGAAGAAAACAATACAGGTATGTTTTCCAAACTATCATAAAATACCCCGTATCTTTTTAATTAACCATTTTCAGATACATATTTGTACAGAATTTCCGGCCTAAATGTAATCTACCTCCCATATCAATTTGGCACCATAATTTAGAAACACCAGTACTATATATATATATATATATATATATATATATATATATATATATATATATATATATATATATATATATATATATATATATATATATCTGTGTGTGTGTGTGTGTGTGTACAGGGTGTTTCTAAATTATGGTGCCAAATTGATATGGGAGGTAGACTAAGACTAGTACTAGTTCCGGGGAACATTTCTTTAAAACAATAGCTGGGATAACATCGGGGCAGTTGCCTTATTGAGATCAAGTCTACTGATGATCGATTCTAGGAGTTTGTACCGAAAATCAATTAGTTTCATAGCGTATGAAGAAGAGTTGACTATGCGCACATCTTTTCCAGAATTATTGAGACACGAGTCTGATGCACATAAATCCATAAAAGATTAGCTTTGTCTACAGAATCAGCTACTACATACGCGCCAAAAGATGTCATGGGAGAAATGAAGATGTAACAAGGTTTTTACTGATGGGTTAACTAAAGACCAAAATTTACAGCTACCCAAAGCTAGATTTCTACATTTTCGTTCTTCAAGCAACTATTTAGCTTTAGTGGTAACACTTTTGTATAGTATTTATTACGTAGCACAAGCCTTATTCAACCAAGGTTGGGAACTTGAATGACCTGTATGATTTCGTTTTTTGACACGCCATGCTCATAAGGACGACTTCAGATACTGAAAGAGCAATTTCCGAAAAAGACGACTTAAAGCAGCATTCACGCCGTGGAAAGGTTGCAAAGAAGTCCCGCAAATCACTTCGTTTAGCTAACTTAAAACAACACAAGGTTCTATCAGTGTTGCGAACAACAGAGGAATTAGGGACAATAGAATTTATTTCTATTAGACAATGGACAGATAGACCTAGTGGTGAAAAAACTGAAGTTTTACAAACAAAAGTGGGCTTGATGTAAGAAAGAGATCTGTAAGATGTGGAGTATGGTTGGGTTATCAGGGATCGTTGTGGGTTCAGAAATCATTTGCTTGAAACCACATAAAATAGCAAATACTTCTGCACTATGATCAGCAGGATGAGCAGAACATGAAAATTGAAGCTAATTAAAGTTATGAACATTAAAAACTTCCAGAATTGAGAAATCACAACACATAAACTGAGATAGAAGGAAGTCAACTTTGAAAGTAAGGTAATCGAGGACATCTTGAAAGCTAATGTCATTAGGAGACTTATAAATGTAACAGTAGAATTTCTTAAATTTGGACCATAATGTTTAAACCAAATCACGTCGAATTTTGTATTCTCCAAGGAAGAAATCCTCTTGCAAGCAAACTTGTCCTTGAGATAGGCGCATACTCCTCCCTTACATCGAAAGTTAGAAAGAAGATTGTGTTGGGGAAAATGCAAGTCGCGTAAATCGTAGATTTCAGAGATGTTTCAGATAGAAACCAAATAAGTTATCGATAGACCTTCCGATCACGCCCATACCATTAGTCAACGATTTCGGGATCCTTGCTGACACCACGGACCTTCTAGAAATTGTCGTTACCAGGGAGAGGAGCCCCCGCCGGTAATTTTTCATGAGGAATACTAAGTAACTTTCTACCGTAAATTAGACGGCCGAGAGATCTCCTTCATATATGTGAAAGCAATAGACGGGTCCAAGATCCAGACTGCCACAACGAAGGACCGTGACAGGCTAGTGCGGTATACGGATAGACATTGTGCATCGTACCATTCCTATGAGGGAAGGAGCGATCGTACGTTGAAGGTGGTTCTACAGGGAGTACCTGTAGAAATCTGCGAGAACAACGTTTTCTGTGAGCTGCGAGAGCGTATTGTTTCAGTAAGAAACAAGGACGGCCAATTACGCTTCCGCTGGTCCAGTTACCATCCGAAGAGGACCTAAATAAATTTGGCAGATGGATCACATGATTCGCCTACGTATCTCTATCGAAGACTTGGATGGGAATTCCGGCATTGGACAGTGTTAGCGGTGCCAGGAATTCAGTCACGCTGTATCGTTGCTGTAGAGTAATGGCACACTTTGCTACGTGTGCAACCAATGCACGAAACCCCCCACCGATCTGGTAAAGTGTGTGAACTGCGACCAGGATCATCCGTGCAGCTTCGGGGGATTCCCGTTTTATGGTTCGACGCCATTCATAGGTTTATGTTAGGTTTAGATTTGGCGAAGGCCCAACATCTCATCCGCATGGTAGAAGCAGCACTAGCGAAGGCACAACGTGCTATTGACCTGTGTGGAGTAGTCCTCACACAGTCAGGTTGTGTTTATCCTTTCTGGGTAAGCGTTCCGCTGAGCAACGACGAAACGTGATGCCCCGGATAGGTATAGATATAGTATCGATTCATTAACTATATTCTGCCCTAAACTTATCTCGTACTTGTAGCATCATAACACACAGAAAATAAACACATAACATAATGCATATCAATTTTAACGACACTAATCTAAAAGCACCTAAATTAATGAAGCTAATAATCTTCTAGATTTATTTTACAGATACCAATCTCGAGCAGTTCCGTCGATGTCCATACAGGATTCCACAGTTCCATGAATGTTCCCAGAGGCCAACCATTTACATGCTTCCAAGGCAGCACATGTGCTCATCCACAAGTCCGGCCAACGATATTATGGTAGAAGCATAGATCCTAATCACCGTGGTCCTAATACAACTGTTTTTATTCATTCAACTAATTCTATTTTTTGTTTTTGCTTTTTCTGGATTATTATATAACATATATTGTAAACTTACATTATCGTAAATTTTTAATGATTCCAGTAGTACTCAAATGGCTGAGAGGCCAACTTTTCGGAGCTCGGACAGTTATAGTTTTTGATTATACAGCGTGCCCAAGTTAAAAATGTTCAGTATGGGGATCACATTTATTTGAAGAGTTACAACTTTGGCCAAATTACAAAAAAAAAGTTACCTTATTCTGGACCTAATTTATTAGGCCGAAAACATTTTACGTATTTACCATGGCTTATTTGACTAACAAAAAAAACGAAATTTTCGATTTTGGTTTTTATTTAATTACTCCGCTAATAAGAAAAATTTGGTCTTAAGAGAGTACATTTTTAAGGTACTTTTTCAATAGTAATCAAAATACGATATTAGGATTTTTGTACATCTTCAAGTTTTCTTGAAAATAACATCAACTTTGTCTTTTCTTAAAAAAATCTGATAGCATTCTTCTTCCAATTTTCAACAATGTATCACACATGTGTCTTTAAGTTGTTTCATTTTATTAATAGCGCATTTTTTTGATGCTATTCTGAATAGTTAGCTTTGCAATTAGTAGTAAGTAGCCGAAAAATTAATTTTTTATAAATTTAATTCAGAAATAACTAATTTTAAGAAAGACAAACATAAGTACAAATATTTACAAAATATGTTCAAATAGTTCACCATTTTGTTCCAAACAAAACTAACACCTTTTAACGGTCGAAATCAGATCATTTTGTAACATTTGTGGAGAAATCGTCGAGATGTGTCTATAACAACTCATCTTCGACATTATTGAATGTATGAACATAAACATTTTCTTTCAGGTAACCCCAAAGAAAAAATCTAGCGGGGTTATATCTGGAGATCTTGCCGGATATGCAACTGAGCCAGGTGTACCAATCCACCTATTGACGATTTAGATATTCCCGAACAACTCGCGCATTGTGAGCTGGTGCTTCATCTTGCTGGAACCAAGAGATCTGTCGTTCAGCTCATGGTATACCATTTAAAAAAACTTCGACATGTTGATGTAAGAACTGTAGATGTCTTTCAGCTTTTAAAGTTCCTTCATAAATTATTGAACACAATAGTCTATTTCCCAAAACTTCCACACCATACATTAAATCCAAAACGCATTTGATGTCCTGATTCCCTTTTTAAATGTGGATTTTGAGTTGACCACTAATGCGTGTTTTTCGGTGAAATAAACCATGATTACATAGATAACTTTCATCCGTGCATAAAATTTGATGGGGTAAATTTTCATTAATTTCACACTGCCGAATAAACCATCCGCAGAAGGTTCTCCTCCGTTCCATACCTCCTGGCTTGGGTAAATCGGTATTTATATGGGTGATGTCGATGTTTCTTTAGAATTTAATGAACTGTAAAACTTGGTACACTAATAGTATTTTTAACTTGGCGAGTTGATGTTGGTGGATTTTCAACAATTGTCTACAAAACCCTATTTTCATTTTTAGGATTATCTCTTTTTTTGCGCTTTCGAACAAGTTGCTTGAAGTATCTGTAGAACTTTAAATTATCACATAGTCTTCTGAAAAGCATGTGACAGGTTGCCTTCCTTCTGGGTGTTTATTGAGGTACACTCGGCGAGTTTCTACAGAACTTCTTTGCGATAAAATGTAACATAATATTATGTCAAATTTGCACTATTAGGTACTGAAAGTTTACATCAAAAACTTTCAACTCAACTACCAAGAGTACAGTGGTATTCAGAAAATCGGCTGGTGTAAATGACAATTTAGTACGACAGTAATTTTCATTTTTAACAACCTCTTACATTTGGTAACCTTCAGCTTCAATAATTCTAAGGTTATTTTGACGCATCGTGAATATTCAGTATCTTGATAACGTATTTTGAATGTAAATGAAGTGAGTTTGCACAAAAAAAATTTGTGTATGCAGAATGTAAGTTGGTATAAATGATACGCCACTGGAATTTAATGAAGCATTAGATATCATATGAAGGAATATTTGAATGTTGTAGAAAGGTTTTTATGTTGAAAGCATTAAATTTGGTTGAAACATAATGTTTTGGGTCAATTTTTTTGTAGGATAGCACTGGTAAAAGACTACCGGTTTGCCACTGGTCTTTTTCTGTTGTGTACAAAATAATTCGGATTAAAGAAATGGTTGTAGACGTAACATTATGCAGTAATGGAAAAAATGAGTGTGTCTGCAAGAATGAAGTTGTTAGAATGTGCTGGAGTTGGTTAACATGTGTGGAAATAGAGATCGCGCACATGCGAAATTTTCATAAAAGTTGAGCGAATTTAATTGCAATTAATGGTTTTTTCGGAAAGTTATGGGTAAATTTACAAAGTAAATCGAGATGACTACGTTGTTCTTACCTTGGATAGCGGTGGTTCCGTTTCGGACTTCGACGCGGCAAAGAAACGCAAGAAATACACGATTGTGATAGACAGATTTTGGTGTTGGCGCGAAGAGAAGAAAAGGTGAGTTGCACACGTTTTGAGGGAACCTTAGAATGGTCAGGGTTAGATTTTGTTTGTGTTCAGCAGTACGTATGTAAGCGAGTGCAATAACCCATAAACGGAATAAATTATATATATATATATATATATATATATATATATATATATATATATATATATATATATATATATATATATATATATATATATATATATATATATATAAACAATCACAAATAAATAGTTTAAGTGTAAATTGAAAAGTAATAATAGTAAAAATAACACAGCAAACATTTTGTAGACAGTGTACAGTAATAGAGTATGCGACGATAATAATAAGTAATCCTTTAAGTAACCGAATTACAAGTTTGTTAATTTTTCTAACAGATCTAACATCATTGGCATTGAATGAACTACATGTGTACAATCGTTTGTAATATAAAATCGATTGTATAAAGGCAACTAAGGATTTTATTATTTATGTGGAAACAGTTATTGTGATAAACGTTTACTTTGAAGGGCAAACATTAAAGCAAAGAGCCATGTGAAACACGTTTGTGAACGACAGACATTTCGTTCCATAGTGAGCTTAGCGGCCGAATTATTCATCCAGTACGGCCGTCTTCTGTGTTTTGGGCCAGTGTGAGTGCAAATTTAAAAGGGTGACGGGAAGCAGACCATATGGACTTCACTACATCACGTACAAAGGATTAACTAACGTAATCTGTAAGTAATAGTTTTTGGTTTTGTTTAAAAGATGAAAGTACGATTGCGTTTTTAAGTTCATTCTTGCTTGATGAGTTGATAATTTTTTGTTATTATAAGTAAAAGGATAATCGCACTTTACCTATTTTAATGTATTTAGTGTATAAGATTTTGGGGAATCTATAAGAATTGTTGTGGTTTTTTAGCCACGTGTTTGAACATATTTACATTTTCAAATTAGTCAATATATACCCATTAGTTAAATTACTTTTGTTGTTTATCCGTGTCAGCTGAGATAAAATTTTAGCATTAACCTGTGTAAAATTGCGTAGCAGGTGACATCTATTGGTACTTGAATTAATCTTTGAATATTTTGAGTTTAATAATAATTGTTCTGAAATTGCTTAATTAGCCAAATTGATTACAAAATTTAATTATTTTGAACTGTTTCACAGTCAATAAATACAGAACACGAAAAACAGAATATTTTTATTAAGTGTATATTACAGATTTGAGATATTAAAATTCAAACCTAGATGAATGTTTAAATACGATTTAGAAAAGATGCCCATATCATTTATGATCGTTACGTATTACATTTTGTTCTAAATTGGATAATATTGTTTAATTCAGAGTTTCAAAACAGTCAAAACATAAATTTATACGTATACGAGTGAAAGTATTCAAATTAACGTTTTAAGACTTGGAATTTTCATATGTACAGGGTATCATCAATACGTTTAAGGCAACCCGCGTATTTCAAAATTTTCGTAAGCTTTTGGGTAAATTTCTTTTGAAGTGTGTTTGAATTTGAGTGAATGGTATTACTGAGTAGGCTACAATCATGTCTTCAACAGTCAGATATGATTAATTTAACATCCCGTCTAAGACTATTTATGTTTAGAACAATTTAGGATTGTGGTGGTGCCTATAGACAATTTTTCCTGCAGAGCATTGTGAGTTGTAGTTTAGTGGTAAGTGTGTGTTTGAAACTGCCTTTCTATCATTTTACTAGTTATATCGACCCCGCCCATTTCCACTGTAGCTGGCTTGGAAACCCGCTTATTTCGCTAAGCTTGCACGATGCTTAGTGCAGTTTGGACGTGTAGCATAATAACAACATTTTACGCAAACGGCCATGTACGAAATTTTAATTGCACAGATAACTATTTCGAATCAAAAATATGCGATATTAATAAAATGTAACGACTTAAAGGCACATGTGTAATACTTCGTTGAAAAGAGGAAAAAATGCTATCAGAATTTAATACTAAGTCTGCCACGATACCATAATTACCAAAATCGACAATTTCAGTATTTTGTTAATATCAATTAAGCCCTGGCAAGTACATCAAATGTCTTTATTCTATTAAATTAAGACCTTAATAAGGTAACCTGTTTGTGATTTGACCAAAGTCGTAACTTTTCAAATAAGTGAGATTCCCATACGGAACATTTTTATCCTGGACACTCTGTCAGTGCCGTATTTACCATTACGCAAATTACGCACGTGCGTAAAGCTCCAAGTTTTAGGGCACCAACATTTATAGATGACACAAAGAAATTAAAATCACGTAAAATTAATTGTTGTAAATAAAACTTTAAATCAAAACCTTGTTAACTTTTTATCTTTATAGTAACATCATACTGTTGGAAACACACACACACACACACGTATAAACCTTCCCAAAACAATCTGACAATTTTATTGAATTGAAACACGTTTGGTTTATTAAAACATGGCGATAAGTACTGTACTCATGTTTATCTTACCTTGATTGTGTTATGAATTTATTCATTACCAACTAAAACGTTTTATCTGCTTTTTGCTGTTTGGGTTTGACTTCGGACGTGAAAAGCGTCCAACCAAACAACCGACTGGAGACTGCCTCAAGTTTACATTAAGACTATACAGTGTCGACGATGTGTTGAGGAGGTACCCTGGATAGTCAATACTTTTATTTTATTAAACACATTAAGTTTCTACAGTCAAAGATTTCTTTTTATTTTGATTCAGTAGGTAAGGTATATTAAATTCCGGATTCTGATTTCAGTTGTACGTTGTACTGTTCGTTGCTTTGTATGCTTACAATTTGTATTACTATTATAACGCACCTCCATACGTGATAAGAAACTACCCGTATGCTAAAAATAACCAACGCGGTAAACATCAAAGGGTGCCGTTATCGTCTATTCAATTGTCTAGCAATGAGTTACTTATCATCTAGAATATTCCTTCATACTCTTCTTCGAAACAAAAGTTATTTTGTATCCCATGCCGTCTTTTGGTGAAACTTCAAAATAGCAACAGATGGTATCAATGACTGGAGCAATGTAAATAGAATATTAAAGTACTCGCTAACACTGCAAATGTCAAAATGTATTATTAAATAGAAAATATAGTGCTAGTACAGACAGAATAGACTCATTACTTTATGAACAAATTAAAAGTCAAACTGAGTATTGAAAAATGTGTTGCAAAGAGTAGTTTCTGTTGTAAAAAGTTGTCATCTGGAGATTTAGCTGCATTTTCATGACGGGCGAGATCATTGGGCGTCAATCCTACTTTCGTTACGGAATCTACCACTATTCCATTCATTTCATATCTAATTTCACTGAATAAAAATGCGATACCGTTGTCAACGAACCTGGCGGTGTTAGATACACTACCATCCTGTCGTAATAATCGTCCCTCTACGTAGACATAACTTTCGGATGGTAGAGTGCACATGTCTTCCTGAATGGGTATCCTGATTTCATCACTGTTTCCAAATCTGGTAGTATATGGCTGATGGGTATGCAGTTCGGGATTAACGATAGCATTATCAACGACAACCTTTTCATTAACGTTTAATATATTCATTGTAATACTGTAAAGCCGAGACTTTCCAATAATGCTTTGTTCTGCGGTGTCAATGCTTTGGGCGCTGAACGCTTACTGCCTCTCACCTTTCCACACTTTGATCTTTTATCGTTTGATTTGCTCTGGTTACAAGCACATGTGTTATAGCGCGTCACCATATTTTCTTTAAATGTAGTCCTATCGTTATGACTTCCCGTAAAATTGACGAGATCTCCGTCTTGGTCTACTATTTTAAGTGTTATTGTTGAAATGGTAGATGTATTGATAGGTATATAGATGACATGTTGAGGGGACTCTATTATTATATACCCCGCTGGTACACTGAGAAAGAACTGATGAATTATGTGCGATGTCTCACCATTCTTAAAACTACCACTTGTTGTATTGCACTCGATAATTAAGGAGTTTATTTTGATAATGTTAATAGGATTATCAGAGCTTTGCACTTTCTGAGCCTGATAAAGAGCTTTATTAAATCCCAGCATAGGTCCTGTCGAATTTTCCACATTGAAGTTAATGTCATGGGTTGCTTTCATACTTGCTTTCATAGTATTATTATCCGCTTGTAAATGCATAAATGCTCTCGATCCCTTCACTGACTCATTAATATATTTATTCACATCCACAATTTCGTATGATCCTGATGGTATTGTAATTTTATCGTTTCCAAACACGAGTTGGTTATTCTTTGAAGTAACATTCTGTATAGTACTGAAAGATTCAAAACTAGTCAACCCCATTACATATTCCGACCCATTCTCAAGAAAAATCGGTGGATTAAAGGTTGCTTGCAAGATACACCTTTACCGGTAAATGTATATGTGTACGACGTTACGACTACTGAAAATCAGTACGAGCAGTCATATAAAAAGTGTAAGACTAAATTACCGCAGTTGTATGTATCAAAATCTGGAACCTTGGTAAAGTTACACTCAATTGTGTTTCTGCTACCATCACTTTTAGAATAGTGGAGTAATTCAAAGGGTGGTTTAATATGTCCTATGCTATCAAAATGTGTAATATGCCTGTTACGCTTAATGTAAGCGGTGCAGTGTGTACCCTTGTTATTTTGATCATCCAAATTCACAATACCACATGTCATAAACAAAATGAAATTAGAGATCATTTTTGTTTTGGCAGACATCGAAATAATGATTGTTTCTATCTGTGTCAAACGTATTCTTCAATTCCAAAACAGCTTATACGTGATAATGCGAATTTACTTGTTCTTTTCAACAAAATCACACTAATCTCAAGCATGTGTATGATGATCACGTTAATGTTGATGTGCCATTTGATAGATTTAAAGACTTGTGTTGCTGTTGCTGGCGTGATAAATTCGGATTTCGTGTGATTGATAAAGAAAGTGATGTTAATAACGGTCGTTATCGTAAGAGATTTGACTGTTTCATTGCAGTATAAATAATCTACTAGGACTGTCAACGTACAGTCGTAATGAAGGAGCGCTTAGTACAAGACATTTTGCGTGCTCGCAAGAGTGTGCAACAGAAATATGCTAGTTTGAAAGAAGATACTGCACTTACAGAACGTGCAATGGAGGCACACTTTAAACCTATCACACAACCATTAAAACAATTAATTACTAAAAATGATGGTTCTGTCATCAAAGCTGGACCCCTTACGCCAGAAGTCGGAAAAAGTCCATTGCACATGAAAATGAAGTATTTTTACATTATACACCGAAAACCTCTAGAATATGTAAGGAGCCGCATACTATTGTTCCTGACACCATTCCCACACCTGTACAAGAATCTGTAATTGCTGATGTCACACATGACGACAAGGTGGAAATTCCTACTCTACAACAATTGAAATCGGAACTACTAGCTGCTGGATCTCAACCCGCCCTTGAAGAGTATCTTAATCGATACGAAGGATTAGCGAAATACTACGTCGAAGGTATCTTTAGAGATACCGAAGATGAATATGACTTAACGTACGGTGTGCATTTTATTCCTGAAGAAGAGAAATTTTTTATTGCCAATGCTGAACTAGATTTTGTTGGAGAAAATTTGCGAACTGCTCTTCCCGATGGATCATCCCTCGACTATGAGGGAACACCGAGATTATATGAACTACTTTTTAAAAAGTTCCTACGGGATACAAAAGAAGGATCTACAGCAATACAATGACATTTTGCGTCGTACGCATGCTGCCCGACGTAATTATAACCCTGATGATCAAATCCGAGGAACTAAGAGTAAGAAGTACCTTGAAATCATTAAACCATTACTTCAACCCAGAAAACGTTCTGCCACATCATCTATTGCACCTCCAGCTACCAGATCGCGAACAACTTCTATATCCAAGAGAGGTGGTGGACTGCAGCTATTGCGATACAATAATAAACCTATTGAGTTTGTACCGTGGAATAATCCGAATAAGTTAGTCGATTGATTAAGGGAATTATTAGGATCTATGTCAGCAGGAAATACTAGCAATTACAACGAAATGATATATATAAATTGACGAACTACTTAACGCAAAAGTAATAAAGTAACATATCTTGTTATAAACCTACCACTATAGTCATTTCCTTTTATTGTTACGACGACTATTACTAAAGATAGTACTACATGTCCAGCAGTGATGCCAATAGATAAATTTGGCAGACATCTTCCTCATCAAATGACCGTGGATAAATTTGGGAAACATATTACTCATCATCTCAGTGATGCCACGCACAGTGATGCTAGGAAACAAAGTGATATATATTACGAAACTTATTTTACCTTACAAGGTTTATTGCATAAGAAAACAGTAGATATTCCATAGGGTATCGATGGTACCATGTACAGAGGGTACAATAGTGCATTGTATGTGGTCACCTCTAGTTATTCATCTTCAAGTGGATGATGTACTATACAGAACACCGCTGTTTCTAATTAGTAAAGCTATTCATAAGGAAGCTGTGATTTAACCTATAATTCCAGAAGGTGTCGAATTTACGAAAGAACAACCATTCATCCTAGAGATTCTACTACAATCCAAAGCAAAAAATGAGTAAAGCCGATGTTGTTGAAGAACTGCACAAACCAGCAAGGAGAAATTTTCCGGGACCGTGTGTTGTACTAAAAGGTTTACATGATCTACTTCAAGCTGATTTAGTGGAAATGATACCATATGCTCGGATGAATAAAGGATTTCGATACATTTTAGTAATAATAAATGCATTCTCTAAATATGTTTGGGCTTTTCCCATCAAACCCAAGAATGGTAAACTGGTCGCGGATGTAATGGATAAACTTTTGTCTGGTTTGAAAAGGATACCTACACATGTACAAACTGATATGGGAACTGAGTTCTATAATGCGGAATTCAAAAAGTAATGAAAAATTTAATATCAATCATTACAGGTAGTTATTTCACCTTGAAAAGTAGTATAGTCGAACGTGTAAATCGCACCCTTAAAGCAATAATGTGGAAAACCTTCAGCATGCAAGGATCCTATAAGTGGCTATCAATATTACCGCAGATTGTCGCCGAGTATAATTCAAGAAAGCATAGAACAACTGGATACAAACCGGTAGATGTATCGGAAAAAATAGTGCATCTATTTCGAAACATTTAAAATGTCAAAAAATTCTTGACCGTAAAACACCTAAATTTAAAGTGGAGGAACATGTACGCATTAGCAAACATAGAAGCATATTCTCTAAGGGTACACACCTAATTGGAGTTACGAAGTCTTTCGAATATCAACAGTTAAACGTTCAAGCCCACTCACCAAAGTCTACCAAAGACATTGTGTAATACGCTATGTACGCTTAATTATATATACTGTAATATTATTATACAATAAATAAATCTTTTTTATTTTACTTTTTATTAATACTATCATATACATATATCACTACATACTACTAAAGCGTGTGACAAACATACACTCACGATGCTGCTTTTTGAGGATTGGTGAAATTATATTACCACAGTCATCTATTCTTTTTAAATCGTGCAGAATCTCTAACTAATTGTTCCCATTCTCCTTTTCGCGCATGCTTGTGAGCCAACTCCCATACTACTATGTAGTGAACTACGTTTTGGACTCATTAATGCACACCTTCTTCACTGGGAAAGTCGTCATCTGATGGCTCAAAATTCGGTAAATATCTTTCTATTTCGGGTATAAATTGTTCCAGTGATATTTCTTTAAGGCCTTCTATTAACCGCTTTATGCAACAAACACTCTACACCATCTTCATGTGCTTGAAGATATTTTTCACAAAGGCGTATTCCTCCCCATACTTATTAACTAGATTATTTAAATAGTCATCACTAAATCTACCCATTCCGTACACTTTTTTATGATCAGCATCGAATTCTAATGATTGTAACTGACATATTAGTCTTTGGACTGCACTAACACAATGTACAGCTTTAGACCGCTACTCCGCACTATAACACATCCACATACTGACTAACATCTAATACTATCCCTATTGACTACAAACACGTTATCCCCCTTTCACTTATAGGTTTGGCAAAATCCATATCCATATATAGTTTCTCTTGGCAAATTCTTCCATTTCCAGAAGGCAGGCTTTGTTGGCCTCAAATACATCATGCAATGGAACTATAACTTGGTGAATGTTACACTAAGGAATTGCTGCTGCCGACTTTATTAGGTTTTATAATACTCTGGAAAGTTCACAGTATCTGCCAACTCCAATCGGTAATTTATTATCTTTAAAAGCTTCCATAACTGTTCTATAGACTCCCATCCTAAATAGACATCAGCTTCTTCACTATCACAGAGGCGTATACTTTTTTCTTGTTAATATTCTCGTACGAGACAGTCTTCGATCCCAGTTTGGTAGGTAGCCATGTTCCTTCAGGACTGTAGAAATAATTAGTAATTACCCTTGATTATCCATAAGTATACGCCATTCCTGCTTGTCAAACACCATTCCAGTACTCTTCGATCCACTGAGTTTTACGTCTGGCTCAAATCCAAATTTGCGTGATAGACCGACACTAACAAACTTTGTTTTACTTTTATTTAAGAAATAATGCACATTATTAAGCAAAATATCGCAATATTTACTTGAACTTATAGCACCGATAATCTTCGCCTTTTCTATGGCTTGACGTAATATGTTATCCATTATATACGATACTGGCTTTACATACATTCCCTCTCTTTTATATATGACACTCTCCCTACTATGTATCCTCCTCAAGGCTACTTACGTGACCTTCACGATTATACCACACATTGTTTCAGCAACCTTAGCAGTGACACCTTTTCAAGGTTTTCTTGTCGTTCAAGGCTGTTACTCATTTTGTTTTTTTTTCCAACCTTGTATTCACCACTACTTCAAGGATTCCTAGGCATACTTATTTCCAAGGTTGTTTCCGTTCCACTTTGCCACAACAAGGTCACTACGCAAGGTTATATACCCCCACTCAGTATTATTCGGATACTTAAATGGAGGGGGTTTTACATATGCCATAGTTACCAATCTTCACTATGTCAGTTACTCCAGTGCAAGACGATTGGGAGATTCCTGAAGTTTACCAACCACAAACCCTATTTCAAATTAGTGCACGACGGACATGCCAATTAATTCCGAACTGGGTCAGTTTTGAAAAGAAAGGAATACTACGGGCTTCTATAACCAAAGTGCTACGAAATAAATATGAATATGTTCAGTGGAACTCAGCGTGGTTTGCCAAATTAAGCACCTTAATACGCAAGCATTTTTCGGAAAGCAGTGTAACAGCATATGCCCACATTGTATCAATATACGTTCGCTACCATCTAGTGGGTCATATGCACTTATGCCATTCCTACTTCACCCGATTGAAACCATCTGATTACCGGGTAATTGACCACCATATGCACATGGAACGCTGAACTGCGCGATACCACCTGTCGCACGAATATTATTGGTGCTCGTCGTGCACCTCTCACACAGTTATACGATGTGTACTATGATGACTCATGTATACTGTGTGATGAGGTGTGCTACGTAGACGAGTAATCTTGTTTTACTGTATTTATTGTATCTATTGTATCTATTATATATATATATATATATATATATATATATATATATATATATATATATATATATATATATATATATTGTATGTATTGTACATATTGTATATATATTGTATATCTTATAAAATTATAACTTATTTCCTGTCAGTGTCATACTGTTTTCGCTGGTGTTAACATGTGTGACCCTAACTTTTATTATCCTCTGTATTACAACTGTTTTGATAAACGATTACTAACGTATCGAACATGGTCTGGAGTTCACTCACCTCATCGCTTGCTGCAGCAGGGTTCATTTCCACATCTGCAGACGACACGGTTGAATATTTCATGTGTGGGGTTAGAATAAACCGATGGCAGCCAGCTGTCAATCCGTTACATAAACATCTACGATAGGCACCACACTGCACGTATGCTCAGCTCCTCGCACCACGTCCACGCAGATGTAACGAAACGGAAGTGGAGAAGACCTTCTGCACTTGTACTAGATCAAAATGTTTTATTCCTAAAGAAAATCATATATCTGAGTAATACCTTTGTACATGTTTCTAAATTAATTAAAATATTAGCATATCGTTTTCTTTTATTTTGGTAAACAGTGTGGGTGAGCAAAATACATACAAGTGAGGTGGCCTTGGGCTAGAATGGCAACCAGGCAGTTAAGAATAACGTAGGTCACACGGATGGCCTTGTAATTGTGGAACATGAATGCGTGATATTGAAGTAGGTCACACGGATGGCCTTGTAATTGTAGAACAGGACAGCGCGGTTTGTGACCTTGGATTTGTGGTAATGATATGTAATTAGGTCAAACATTGCGCTTTTTTGACCTTGGTATAGTGGTGACCTTGGCATTGCGGCAACCTTAGAAAAGTGGGGCCTTGGAAATGTGGTGTGTTTCAGAAGTCTCCAATCTTACCTACCTATGGGAGTTTCCTTATCTGCTTGGTGTGATATTTAAAACTCTAATAATTAATTGGTGCTTTGATGTTTTGCACTTTGTACTACAACTGAGTATTCATTGTGAAGACCTGCGCAACGGACGAGTTTAATTATAAGGATACGCAAAGCAATGTTTTAAGATGAATGTGACTAGGTTCACTCTAGTACCTATACGACTACGGCATCATCTGTATGATTTTAGATCGAGATTTCCCATAATCATATTAGATTGGTTACTAATATGTGCATAATTCTTTTGTATCTGCCATGTTAAGAAATTATTAATTCTACGGTACACGATATAACTACACATTTTTTTTCTGATAAGAAATGTTAGTTTGAATCAAAATTACTTTGTGGAGAAGATTACGTGGCTCGATTATTTAATTTCTGTTCGTTACTAAATGAATGACTATGGATTATTGTCTCGAAAGTAAATAAAGGGTGCCAACTGAATTTCTTTTCTTTGTGTCATTGTTCATCGTTATAAACAGGCGGTTATTTAGTTAAATAGTTATGTGTTTTGTTTAGATCACAATAAGAATTGTTTACCTATATTGATAAAGTCAGGGAATAATTATATGATCTGTGTAAACCACGGTAAGTGTTATTCAATATTCTGTTTTGGGTTATTTAAAACGCTTGTGTTGTAGCGAAAATGTATGTTTTCTTTCAGATCACTGTATGAAAGGTATTTCATTACAAAGAATGGAAACGTTTCGAATTAATTACTTAAATTTAAACTATAATTACTTTGTTTTGGGTCGAATTTAGTTACCCGGCAACTTGCCAACGTACTGCAAGTAATGAATTTAGTTTATTTGCTGTATGGGCCAAATTTGGGGTCATTTTGAGTCATAATAAGATTACTTCAGTTCTTAGTAACTATTAAAGTATTAGAATGTTAATTTAAATTTAGAAAGTAAGTTCTGCACAGTCTCCCTTTCCTCACCACTGCACCACCGTGTACCCAGGAGTCGGGATAGCGGTGCTTATACCTATGGGGGGCGACTCCTGGCGCCCAAAATCAGACTTTTCTTACCCCAAGCCCGAACCGTTCTGAGCTAACGGTTGTTTCAAGATCTACTGGTGAGTAGTGAACCATTTCTGTTTAGGTCCTTATTAATAGACACACCCATGCAACCAGTGCCTCAGGCTAACTGAACTCCGGCATACCTTATACTCTGTTGCCTCCGCCCCATCAAGTTTGTAACAACATGTTTACAACTTTTATTAACAAGCCAAAAAAGCTTGCAGAAGAGTCAGATGAAGATGAACAGCAACGAAGTCGAAAACTTTTGTGAATTTTTAAAAGAGACCAGAAAAACAGAAAATATCAGACTTATTATATTTAATTCGATCCCAAAATCTATAAACAGTGTTTCCCAATACAGAAATTGTGTTACCAATGTTTGTGTCAATGGCGGTGGCTTTATGTTCAGCTGAACGGTCATTTTCTACTTTAAAGCGACTTAAAACTTATTTACTGTCAAGTATGTAAGACAATCGGTTGAATTCATTGACTATTATGACTATAGAAAGTGATTTAATTGAAAATTGAAATTATGATAAACTGCAAAAAAATTACGTCGAAAACAGTAGTGAAATTCTAAGTTTTATTATTTTAAAATGTGTATTATAAATAATAAATTATCTTGCGCTACAATCTATACCTTTGCGTTTAGGTGCTAGGTTACAATCATAAATACTCTAATTAAAAGGCTTGTATAATTTGATGCGTAAAGCGGAAAACATCTAAATCCGGCACTGCACTCTGCATATTTATATTTATCCTAATGTAAATTTTTTCCTTTCGTTACAGCATTATTTATTTTAAATAAAATTGTAAATGTTAAGCCTAAGGCATTTAATTACGTGAAAAATATTTACTTGACAAAAAGCAGTAGATCCGGAAACTGTTCGTAAGTAACAAACGTGGAAATTATTGCAGGTGTTTGCTATGTTAAGACGAAATGAAAATTAGATCCACTCACATAGTTACGAATAAACTTAATCAATTACGAAATCCCTCTAACAATAAGCAGAGCGCAAGATTGCCTCAGCAGCATCTAAAGTTAATCAACGAATTAAAAGGAGGTAATATTCCAGTATAAGAGCAACTTTATTCAATCTTTGAACGCAAAGAAATACACATCATTCAATTTTCTAATCTTGAATAAGGCTTTTATAACTATTTAACACAGAGTTGATGCTAGAAAGTTTTCGAAGTTTATCAAAATTCAATAAAATCAATCACGAAGGACCAAACTTGGTATGACTAACCTTTCGAGCATGAATGAAACCGTGTCTGTTCCGGACTGATTATGCGGATCAGAGTAGGTGATGTGAGGGTGATTGGGCTGCTTGGCGGCGATAACAAGCGAGATGCTGTACACTCGAAGGGTTACACTGAGAACGCCCCAATTCCTTCACCTCCTTTGTCATTTAAATTCAAATATACCGAAACGTATCTATCCAATACTGTCTGTCTTTACAAAAGAATAACAAATCTGTATAGCTGTTTCATTAGCATACTTGCTAATGGGGTGAGTTCAGACATTAAACATTATGTTGCATGACAACATTTTCAGAGTAATTAATTATTTTGCAAATGTATTCAGATAAATATTTTCCATTTTCGTATATGGTAATGGTTTGAAGTTTAATAGAGACTGAGTATACTGTCTGAAAAGATCTTATATGCTTTATACTCCCTTCTTAGAAAACATCTCTATTATTTTAGTGTTTAACCAGCTTTTCATCGGTTTCGAGACAAACTCCCTTCGGCTTTCCCTAAACGAAGACACATGCTTAAATTTCCAACCCCAGAGTCTTTCTAGATAAAATACTCGACCGAGACACTGCAAACACAATTTTTGTGTCTTAATAGCTAAGGGCCAAAAAACCCCAACGCTGTTGTCTACCTTATGTACTTCAATTTCCAATACGGAGGAAAAAAAAACTAAAACGGAAAACGGAAATTTCCTAATTCGTCTTCATCTCCGATTTGATCCGTAACAAGATAATAATTGAACTTTAGAAAATAATGTAAAATTATCCGGTAATGTGTTTATTGATTTTATCAATAGTGTGTTGAATGAGTAAGTAAAAGGTTTATAACTGAGATTCAATTTCGTAATTGCCTGGAAGTAATAAGCACTATTGTTGTGATTATAATGAATAGAGGGAGTACTTTCCGAGGCAGTTTTAACCAAAAGATATAAAAGAAAACTTTTTAATTATACCTTTTATTTTATACCCTCTTATTTTACCGCAAATTGTTGCAAATCAGTTGAATTAATGTAAATTTTTAATTGGAATTGCTAAATTAGGACAAAAAGAATTGGATTAAAAAAATTCAAGGGAGATGGATTTCTTTGTAGGGCGTTCTTCTATAATTATAATCTTAAGCCTATAAAATCATTCCAGGATTATAAAATAAAACGAAAAGTTCGCTTTTATTTAATTTAAAATTGTTTGCTTGCAGCGTAACGTAAATTTCTTATTTAAATATTATACATTAATTAATGAAAAATAATCATTGCTCAAAATATGAAAATTGCCTACAATCAACAATTTGAAAACAGGTAATTCAGCTGTTTTTTACACCCTTAAAGGTTCTGTCGTTGTATTACCCTACACACTCAATGTTACGCGCCTAACAAGGTACAACCCACATTGCACTGGTGACGTGCTGGTTGAAAAACTTTCTACGGTCATTATTAAAAATACTTATCATTTTTAGGTTCTAAATCGTGTATTTTAAGATGAATTATTCAAAATGTTTCAATAACAAGTACAGCTATCGTCGTCAATAGTAATGACAGAATTAAAAAATTAAAATGTCAAAACTATAAAATTCAATGAAAATGCCTACTTAAGAATATTTGAAAGCTATCGAAACTAAATTTGATTTTACTATAGAATAGCTATGACATTTACTAAATTGAACATTATTAAACCGCCTTGAAAATGGCAAATCAGGGCGCTCAGAAGGAAAAATGCCACAATAAAAGAATTAATTTAACACCACATCATAACGTGTTTAATTTGAAAAATGGTAAAGGAATTCACAACTAAAAACTTGAAATAGCAATTGAAGTGTAGTTAAACGATACTAAATCTACAAGATATATAGTTCACGACAATATTTAAAGTCTGTAGTTGTAATAAACAATAAAGCATTTACTTAAACTGTAGTTCGCTGTAAACAAACATTATAATGAAAAGGGAAAGAGAATGAGCAACTTGTTTCATTCCCAAACGGCAGGGTGAGTTTCTCGAGCTCTTCACGCTCCTTGAGCCACAGCAATGAGTTCCCAGCATGCATATATACATTGCGTATATTTGAATGGCGTGATTAGGGATAGGCGCCGTCAGGATAGTATCGCAAGGAATGGAATCAGGGTTCTACGCCAGAATTCGCCTAAATATCCACACAAATGTGCGTATACGAAGTGGTCATGATGCTACATGTGTAGGAGGAAAACCCCCTGAAAAAACCTCATTCAAGGTCAAAGGTAACGGGGATCGAACCTATTACCTCCCGAATGCCAAGTAGATTGTGTTACCACACGTCCAACTAGCTTGGTAGATAATAATGAATTTTCCTTGATAAAATTTCTATATTATCAAATTGAATATTTTCTTTAGCCATCCATAGTGTCTTTCTTATATCTGACCTCGAGATCGATTAGCTATGGAAAGGAAATTGTACCTATGAGATGATAGATAAGATGACAAAATACAATAAACGCTGGCATTGACGCATCGTATACTGAACGAATACCCAAACCTCCAGAGAAGAAACATTTATTTCCATGCTGCAGTAATAGAAAAATTAATGTTGAAAATGCCTCACAGTGCGAACTTAATCAATTTGTCGCAAGACATTACTAAACTAAATTTCCAGAAATGGCAACATCGCAGCTAATAAATTTGGGCAACCAAAAACAGTGATTAGTAAAATAGTGCCACGTGTACAGATATACCTACATGCCGAAAGCTATCAACCAATAGTGGGCGCATAAATCGATTTCTTATACAAGATGCTTTCTAAAGGCCCAGACACTTGGAAATATTCAAATTCATTTTTCTTGGAATTTTTAAATGGGACACCCCATATTTAGGTATCCTATATTGTGGAGATTCAACTTTTGTTGAAGTATCACTATACTCATATCCTTTAGTTTTGGCGGAATACTCATTTCTTTAATACATTTGCAAAAAAACATTCTACGCCTACTGATAGTTTAATTTAAATTTATTAATACACTATGTAATATAGACGTTTACCTAATTAAATGTTCAAAGTGTCTGCCATTTCTTGAATACAAAGTTCAAGACCTCTCTCAAAAGCATTATTTAAATTGAAACAGTTATACTGCGAAAACAATTTCTTATTTGAATTCAAGGAAAAAGATATCCAAAAAAACAAGATGAAAAAGAGAATAAACAAACAATCAAAGTACCATTACCGGATATAAAGGAAGCAGCAGAGCGGATTAGCAGAACAGATAAACCGGAAAAATGTTTCCTAACCCAAAAACCAAAATCCATCTAGAAGATCCGTGCTAGGCTGAAGAACATCGATTAGCAGTGAAGAAAAACACCACAACCTCATCTTTAGCACAACATATTCAATGGACATCACACAACATCAACTTCGATAAGACCAAAAGGGTAGTATCAGTAGAACATCTCACCAAGAGAATAATAAGAGAAGCTGTAAATATCAAAAACTTTCAATCAGCCTTAATACCGGAACCGACGCGCAGAGACTGCCTAATACATGAAAATTGGTATTAAACAAAAACCGTCAAGCAACAACATACAAGAGACCTTCTTATAACATCCACGTAGAAACCAGGAAAACGGAGAAACGAAAGTAAGACAATGAAAGTAAAATACGTTGATGTCAACTCGGATCTTGCCAAAACGTCAACAAATACATAACAATGTATTGTATTACTTTTTTCCATGCAGAAGTCAGCTGCTAGTGGACTGAGAAGCCTTCCCTGTGATTAACGTGTTAAATGGTTTCTTATAAACGAAGTAAAGTTGTTATGCAACGTCAAATCTGACTATTATGTCGGCTTTTTGCATATCTATATTGCGCAAATTTTTAATGAAATGCGCAGATTTCTAGATGTTATGTCACGTGTGGATGAAATTTGTCGTAGATTTTTTAGAGAATGTTTAAATGTTATATGTAGAATTTTAAATCAAAACGTTGTTACAGGGAATTTTTATTTTAAAATTCG
This sequence comes from Vesta saturnalis, assembly GCA_036346205.1. Classification (NCBI taxonomy): domain Eukaryota; kingdom Metazoa; phylum Arthropoda; class Insecta; order Coleoptera; family Lampyridae; genus Vesta; species Vesta saturnalis. The sequence continues at coordinate 5,319,237 of JARFJB010000902.1, read as the reverse complement.
TTAAGAGAGTTGTTAAGAAACATAATATGTTTGGGTATAAATTTGTATGTATTATCACGGTTGATAAAGAAAGATTCAGTCGCGTTTATACAGTTCTGCATTTTTTTGAGTTTGCCAGTTTATTCATGCAATTGAGTTGTTAGTTGGAAAGTTATAGAAAATTTATTGGAGTAACAGGTGATTGGGAAACAGGATGTGGGTATCTCAATTCTCGGTGGCAAGGCTATTTTATTCCTGGGAAATGTCCACTATGCAACTCTAGTATGAAAGATTTTTATGTGACGATTGAAAAGATGGCGTGATCTTGCGGGTAAAGGGAAGTTTTGTTTTTCGGTTAGTTAGTTAAGGTTAGGCTGTAAAGGAATGAGGTCGAACTCTGAGCGAATGATGTAACGCTGGGCGCACAGAATTTACCTACGTTCTACCCAGGTTACTTGAAGCTATCGTAAGGGACTTTTTCCTTTTACTTTCTGTGGATCCTAAAAAGAATTCAATTATCACGGGGATTGTTTTTATGTTGTTAGTCATAGCCAGAAGTTAAATTTTCGTGTCCATTGGAGAAGATTAGTGTTTATGTTAGTTCTATTTCCTCATTTTTGGAATAAAGTCGCGTAAGCGGATTGTGATATATCAGAGTTAGATCAATTGAATTGTGCATCAAGAAAGTACATCCGCGCCCACACCTGTTCAGACAGATAAAAGGATGCTGTAATTATAAACATCGAGCTAATAGGTTTTGTGTATATAAAGGTCAAAGAACGTTTTGTAAATCAATTAACGTTGTGTATAGTAAACCAGATGAATAAGTTATTAAATCATCTGGTTTTGGATTAAATATTTTCGCAACTAAATTCATGGAAATAAAATTTGAAAAAAACAGTAAATTTTTCAATACTGGAAAGCCGGTAAAATGAAGATTTATTGGTATCCATTGATCAATTACAATGGTATTCAATGGTATGGGAATTGTGTTTACCGCTGTGAAATAGAACAGAAGGATTTAGATTGATCATTTGGGTGAATTAAGGTAATTACTTGTCTGTGCCTATTTTTGGTGATTTTAATGAAGCTGTTTTTTTTGTATTTGTTTAGGCGGTTGAATACGCATTCTTTTGTGTATAGTTTTGTATATAAGCCCTTTTAAGATCATTTTACAGAAGTGCATTCAACCATTTATCGTAATATTACACATTATGTGTTATCTTTTTATAGTTACTATTATTGTATACCAAAATTCACATTAAAACATTTTGTCAAATTTATGTTCTCGACGTATTTATTATTCCTTTAAGGTGTCAACCGACCTAGTAGAGTTCAGTGTTGGGTAAGATCCATTTATTTAGGATCTAGATACAGATCCAAACACATTTTTAAAAACTGATCTAGATAAAGATCCAAGATCCGTACGTAAAATGGATCTAGATAAAGATCAAATATCCTTGAAATGGGATCTAGATCTTTTATAAAGATCCGACATTCCTAAAATTGTTTCGAGATTTTTCTAATTATTAATATTATCTTTAATTGCTAGTATTGCTACTGATGAGTAGTACTCCCATTCTCATGATCATTTTCATGTAATACAAATATTAGTCCGTAAGGTTAAATTATTAAGGAAAATAATATACAAATATAATTTTTATAGGTTTTTATTGAAAACTGACATTAATTATTTAATGCACTACAAATTACAAAATTAGTATTAGGTACACATTTACACTTGCAAGTTGCAATGTTAATTGTTAATTTAACTTAACACATAGTTGTTATACAATTATAAGGATAAGGACATTTATCTAAATTATTATAAGTATACATTACATAATTACATTTTATTATCTAATTTTATTTTATTTTGTTTTAAAATTAATAGCATCTCAAATATATCATCACCTAATCTATTCCTACGAGGAGTTAAAATTAGTCCACCCATACTAAATATCCTTTCAAGGGGCAGATGAAGGAAGTATAGAATTATATTTTAAAAGATTTCTTTTATAGCAGGGTACATATTTAATTGCTCATAGTTAGTGCTTGTGTCTTTAAAATAATTTGTGCATTCTGAATCAAATGTTGTTTGCGATTGAGTATTTATTTTAAAAATCAAAGAATTCGTCCGTGGCAGAGGATTTTTTTCAGTAAGTATGAACTGAATTTCTGATTCTGAATTATTAAGATTTTCTTGAAATCCGGAATTGTTAAGTTCACACAATAATTGCGTTTGACAGAATGCTGTTTCATTTTTAAAGGGAGTAATTTTTAACCACCATAATTTAAATTTTGGGTTAGAAATTGTGGATAACAAGTATAGTCGACTACTAGAATTTTTAATATCCATTATATTAGAGAAACGTCTTGTAAAGCCGTTCAATAAACATTCTCTTAATTTAGAACAAAATGTCAGTTTTGTCATTGCTTCTAAGCTAGCTTTAATTTTGAAAAGTGTTGGCAAAACAGTATCTAACTGACAAGTTTTTTCATCTTGTAAAATATCTATTGCAACGGCTATAGGTTTTGTAACAGAAATATATTCGTTTAAAAACACAAAATCTGACAGTTGGAACACGTCTAATTTTAATAACTTACAAACATCACTTAATTTTGCTTCAATATTAATTAGTTTAACACATGCGTCATACATAGAATTCCAACGAGTAGGTCAAGGAACTATCAATTTGACACCGCAAACATTTTCTAACTGATCCGACGCCTTAGTTGACCTACTCACTAAATTCCATAAAGAATAAGCTTTCCCAAAAACAGTATCGTACGTTTTTTTATACCTTATGTTTTCAAACGCTTTAGCTGCATCTATCGTAATTACAAGGCTGAGTGTATGCGAACAACACTTAAAATGTTCGGGCAAAAGCACGTAAGTAGTCAGTATCAAAAGCAGGTAATGATTCAACATCTACATCATTTTGATTTTGCAGCTCTGTTAATTCGCTATCGCTGCTCTTATTACATATAGAAGCAGTAAATACGTTAAAAGCTTTATTAAAGTTGCTTGCGTTATCTGTTACCGTTCCTGAAATTTTACCGAGATTTAATTTGTATTCGTTATGAATTTCACTTATTAATTCCGCAATTCTGTCAAATGTGTGTGCAAATTTAAATTGCCTACAGCTTAATGCAAAAGATTTACGTTAGAAGCTATTACCATCGATAAAGTGTGCAGTCATACCAAGACAACTTTTGTTATTGGTGCTCCAAACATCTGCAGTTGTACAGACGTATTTGGTTTTATTTAATTCTTCTATTACAGCACCAATAACTGCTGATTTCTCTTCTTCTAATTTACTCTTGAGCGTTTTTCGGTCACAAGGCTTTTGCCAGAAAGTCCTTCTACTAACCTAATAAATGCGGGTTTTTCGATTGTACAAATAGGCCTCATCTCTTCAATTATGTAATCTAAGACGAGTTTGTTAACCGAGTTCTTTGTGGTAGAACTGGTAGATTGTTGAAAAATGTTAGTCTTGTTGAAATTCTTCATTGATAAAATTTCGGTTTTACTTTTTTTGTTGTCTTTTCTGCATCGAATTTGCTAAATGTTACTGGATGCTTTCTCTAGAAAAAAGGAGAAAGTGTATGTTAATTTATAAAATTCAGATTGAAGTCACTTCAAGTTTCAGTCAAAATTTAGATAACACCAATTTTGAAAGCGACTGAATCCCATCTTTTTATGAATACAGGTATCATAAACATTTAAAAAAGTTTTTTGATGCATTAGGGACTTTAAGAAATAAATCTCAACCTTTTGTAAACGTTCTTTTACACACGAGAAACTAAGTATTTTGCAACAAAAAATACTTTACGTAATTCATATAGAATTTAATAAGAAAAATTAAGTCTACAAGTCACGTTTTGATATATCAGATGATGTATTTCGTAAGAATCCAATAAATGATACTAAAATTCTGCCAAAACTATATTAATACATACCTTCATATGCCGAATAAAATTTCCTGTTGAAGTCACATGACCTTGTATTTGTGCGGGACAATTTAGACACTGGGTCACTATCTTGTTGTCACATTTTGATAAAATTTACCGCTTAAGATTGGCGGAACTTCCATTAATTCAGCTTCGTCACTCATTGTTGATCTAACTAACAATTAACAAATGTGCTTTACTTAAAGTCGTATTCTTAAGAACTGAAGACAAGATTGTTGTTTTTCTATACCTCCTTTTGTTCGATTAAATTAGCAACAGGGAATTCCAGTTCCACTTAACTTAAGTACCTACTTTAATGGATGGATGACCCCATTGTCATTACTCATTAAGTCATTAGATTAGCACTTAGCTGTCATTACCTGCCTTTGTAGCTTTGGGAAACAAAACAACCGACAGAAATATTAACAAAGGAATGAATAGTTCTATTATTGGTTATTTCGAATTTAACATGCCTCAGGCAGTAGGTAATTGTGTAAATGTGTATGTATCTCTGTGGGTACGGATGTAACGGTCGTAACGGAGCATAATGTATTTTTAAATATAAAGCTCTGTTGCCTCAAGCCAGTTAAAATTTCACAAAATACCCTTAAAATACATTTTAAAATATTCTAATGGATCTTTGGATTCAAGTACTAAAGATCTGTTAAAATGTGATCTAGATCCAGATACTAGATCCTAGCAGAGCAAAGTATCTAGATCCAGATCATAGATCCGTTTAGTGGATCTAGATCCTGGATCTAGATCACTTGATCTCGATCCTACCCAACACTGGTAGAGTTGTACCTGCTTAGCATTCGGGAGGTAATGTGTCCGATTCCCGTTACCGCCCACTCCGTATAAGGTTTTTTCGGGGGTTTTCCTCATACACATGTAGCGGCATGGTTACTACGTATACTCATACCATCTGCGGCTACTTAGGGCAATGCTGGGGTAGTATTTTCTCCCTCAGAACCCTAATTCCGTTCCGTCCGATCCTACGCTGACCACACCCATCCTTAATCCCACTATGCATATGTACGTAATGTATGTATGTATGCTGGGAATCCATGATTGTAATTGAAGGAACTTGTAAAACTCAAGCAGCCCGCCCTCCCCTTTGGGGAGGGAATGAAATACGTGTCCTTTTCCTTTTCCTAAGGCGTTAAGTAAATTAATATAACTAAGGTGGATGATTTTGGGAAAAGACAAATAATGTATCTTCGTCTTTTAGGATCTATCGGAACACACCGTACAAGATGATCCCCTTCAAACATCAGTCTTAGCAAACCTTTAGTGGACCAAGCTAAACAACTTTGTGATCCAAAACGGTTATAAGATGAATGACATCATTTAAAAACATCATTACAATCTAATGATTATCCCCTTAAAGAAAATAATAATTAAACGGTTTAGATGTACCTGGAAAGGAGCAATCACCGCTTAATGTAGGTAGAGCTTTTCTTCTTTTCTTAACTATAGATAAATATTCAAGAACTATTTTCACCACAAAAAGATAAAAATTATTTAAGATCACCTAAAATGTTTCAAACCCATTATTAGTTTCTGAAGTGTAACAGTAACCTTATTCTTGTAAAAAAAAGTATGCATTAAAACTAAAAAACGTATCCTTAATAATAGATATAAAAATATGACATGTTGATTTAAAACATAACATTCAAATATAGAAATTTTCCAAAATCGCTGTTCACTTATAAAAGTAAAGTATTTGACAGTCTTTGCTTTAATTTGAATAGGTCCCGCCGGTTGCCGTTTTCTGGTTTTATTTACGTAATCGAGAATTGCGTTACAAGGTTATTGTAAGCTTCTTTCCTGTGGTGGTGGTTAAACTAAGTCGGCAGTTTTTATCCGATTATTTTTAAATACTAGATAATCATCCAAACGATATCTCCCGGATATCGAAAACATTTCTGCCTTAATAGGTGCATAATTGTGAAATTACTTGGTACGCTATTTTAGGCAGTTTGAAATGATAAAACTCGCCATCATTCAAACTTCAATCGTTGCATTAAATTTAAATATTTGTATCAGGTATCAAGTAACAATACCTGACCTTGAAGATTATTTTGACTCACCGGGTATATTCGTGGTATATTATACGGATGGCATATCTTTGATGTTATATGAACGTGTGTTTGTACAAGAAAATTTTTTATGTAATTTACAGGCTTTGTACACTTCTTACGCCACTGGAATTCTAAATTAAGCGATCAATGTTATGTAAAAGGTTTTGAATGTTGTATACAGAGATTATGAGTTGAACGAGTTACATTTGAATGGTGGATAATATTTTAATGAAGTCCCTATAGAGACGATATCGCGTGCCCTTGTTATGAATCTTACATATAGAAACAAGTTTTAAAATGCAAGTCTAAGGTGCCTCTGTTAAAACCTTTACGGACGCAACTTTCAATACAAGACCCAGATCAATCTACATACGACAGCATTAAGTTCTAATTAAATTCTAAGTCTCGAATTTAAGATCTGCAAGCACCAATGAGCTATTATAAAAAATTCCAAAAAAAAAATATTACGGAAAATTTCCAAAAATTTGTTAAGAAAATATTCTGAGGGTCATTTGGATGATGATCATGAAAAATCCTGGCCTTCATGTGGAATCCCGAAATGTCATTAAAATCAATTAAAGTGAAATGCATAATGGGGGGGCGTTTTACTGGTATTTTGGTTATGAATGATAAACGCGAAAGGTTTTAATATTCGATTAAGGGAATTGTGCAAATCACACATTGGGAATAGTTATATGGAAACGGTAATGAGTAATGATCGGATTTATACGGTTTTACATGTTTTGTATTCTGATACCTCTCTAGATAACAAAGTTACGTAGAGAGAATAATGTTACTGTACATTCTGAAGTAAAAACGGTATGCGTGTCAACTAATCTTGCTCTTGACTCTTCCCGCTCACCGTGTTCGCAGAAACTTATTTGCCACCACACTCCACCAAGGGGCCACTTGCTGCTATTTATAAATATATTTCAGCAGTTGCATTTTACGAGGTATGTACAGTATTTGATGACCTTGCTATAGAATACAACATTTTTTTTCAACATAGTCCCCTTGAACCTGAAGACATGTATTCCACCTATCTGGAAGCATAGTAACACCTTTCCTGGAAATCTCGTAGTCTTGATTACAGAAGAAGTCCTGCACTGCTGCATAACTGCGTCATCGCTCTCAAATGTTGTTCCCCGAAGACTCTCTTTTACCTTTGAACATAAACAAAAATCACTGGGAGCTAAGTCAGGGGAGTATGGTGGATGTTCCATAACTTCTAACCCAGCGTCATGAATTGCATTCATAGAAATATTAACTTTTATGAACAGGGGCGTTGTCTCGATGAACGAAAATTCCTCGACAGGTTTCCTCTTCTTCTTTCTTTAATGCAGTAACGAAGTTTTGTAACCAATGCTACATAATATTGACCAGTGATTGTGTGGCCACGTTCCAAAAAATCTACCAGTAAAATTCCTTCGGCATGCCAAAAACATTATCTTGCCCTCTGAAGCCTGTATACGAAATTTGCATGGGGGGGGGGGAGATCCTGGATGACGCCACTCCATGCTTTGTTGTTTGCACTCGGGATCGAAGTGATAAACCCAAGTTTCATCAACCGCAACATAGAGATCGAGGAAACATTTAGATTTATGGTTAAACAAGGCTAAATTGGCTATTGAAGAAGTGACTCTCAAACGCTTTTGTTTGGACGTCAACATTCGGAGAAGCCATCTTTCTGACACCTAATGAAGCCCTAAATAATCATTTATTATGGTTCCAATCGCACCATTTGAAAGGCCTGTTATGTCCGCTACACGTCTTGTTGTCAATCGAGGATCGTCTCTGATCATATCATTCACAAGATCAATGTTTTCTTGAGAACACACAGAATGCGGCCGACCAGCACCTTTTGCATTTTCTCAGGTAGTTCTGCCACATTTGAACGCTCGAGACCAATTTTTTACTACTTGATAGGAAGGAACAAAATCTTCAAGCACGCCAACCATATCTGTATGAATTTCTTTAGTTGTTAAACCTTTCTCTTGTAGGTACTTGATAACAGCATGAAGCTTACTTTTTCCATTTTCCAAAATCTTCGTGCAACCACACCTTCAACTTGTAGAATTTTGACACTATCAAAGCTCGACTAACCAAATTTGGCGTTTGTTTGTCAATAAAATAACAAAACAAAATGCGGTTACTAGGGGACTCTCTTATATACACCCAATCCTGTTAAATTGGGTCTAAAGCTAATGTTGTCTGATGTAGCTGCCTACATGATGAAGGCAGAACAAGCTTAGCAGATATTTTACCTAAATTTAATGCACTTCACGTGTGTGGCTCATACAATCAAAAGGCTCGCTGAACCAGTATGGCTTTAATGATTACGAACCATAAGCTCTCAGAGTTTGCAGACATTAGGAATCGATTAGCATTCTGTAAAACTGATTTTTCCGTATTGATGTCCACCATTAAGCAGTTGAGAACATCTCATTGTCAGATGCCTCTCTTTAAAAATTGGTTCCGGGAAGATAGGAGGGAGACTGTGGCGAAACTAGACAACGCTCAATTGCGCAATCCTGGCTACAACAAAATGGAAAAGACACACGGTTTTAAGAGGACAGAATGTCGAAGGTTTGAACATGGAGTCCAACAACAGAGTATCCATGAAATTTGCTCTCATAACTTCGTGTGATTCTGAGCGTTCGTTTTTATGCTATAAAAACATTATTACATTACGATCATGAGCTAGCGAGCGTCTTACTATAAACGGGTGCGTAATAGGCATTACCACCCGAGTTGTGTACTATGCTTTTTCTACTCTTAGAGTATAAGAGTAGTGACCTATGAGTAATACGTAACTTATTCTTAGTAAATCTTTTTATACACATACCGGTTTTTGTAGTGAACAACCCTTAATTACCGTGTAAATGTATTACAGAATTTGATTGTTCATTTCTATTCCCACATTAAAAGTTAGAGCTAAAATTTGAACTAAAATGATTAAGACAAGTGACGTGACGTCATTGTTACTTACTTTGAAATTAAACAGATTAACCCCACTTTATTTATGGTTAATGATGATACGAAACTTTATTTTGATAACAGAAGTTATTGTTCTAAAGTAACGTTAAACTTAAGTATTATCTGAGTAGTATTTATGAGTCAAAGGAGGTGCTGAAATATTTTGAACTATTGAAATTTATTGAAAATTGTTTTCAGTTTACGATAATGGACAGTGATTTTTACACTGAAGTAAATAGTATAAATACATATGTGAGTTTTGATCTCTTTACCGAAGCTTTCTAATCATAAGTGGTACTTTTAAATTTGCCGCTTTCAATAAATTCTATACTAAATTGTAATGGCAGTTGTACCATTATTAAGCACATAATTGTACATGACTTTTTGCTACGTTTATGACCCAAAATCAGGAGAAGATTAGTTACATCAATTACAATGGTGGCAGAAGCAATACAGCAAGTTAAAGTAACCTAAATGTAATGAAAATTTACAATTTACTGTGAATGTAGCACCTATCTCATTTATGGAATGATTATATAGTTAGTTTTACTTCAATTAATGAAACAAACAGAAACAATATAGAATGAATAACATTAATAATTAATATATCTAAGTATGTAGAATTTGCTTATTTTCATCTTTAAAAAAAACTAAAGTCATAAGCTAAATGAATTTGTAACATATTGATAGACTAGAACATATTCACATTTCATGTGAAATTTGCATAATTTTAAAACAAGTGATATTCGATAAGTTTCCGTTTTCTATTTTCAAACGTCATTGGCAAATTGTACCATTAACATTATTAATCCACTAGACGTAGAAGTATATCAAGTAGTTGCAGACACCATTGCTAACTGGTATTTTCGGTGTTATACCATTATATCCTTCACTTTTCTAAAATGAAAATTACAAATTAATGCAAAGTGGCATGTTCTTACATGGCGTTTAAAAGTTTCTTTAACAATATCAATATATTTTGAAGTGGATTGCGGATTAATAGGAACAAATCAGCTTGGGCTCCCAGTTAAGTGCTTTTACTACAACTAATAAATAGATTATATATGTACTAAATACTTCAAACCCACATTAGAAAAGTGTTATCTATTTTACAAAATGTTATCTTCACCATGCAAATGTAATAATTATTTGACACTGAACTTTATACCAAACAAAACATTGAGGTACGTAACCGTAATGAACCATAATAAAGAGTTTACACGTATAGTAGAGAGTTTCGTTATTCATGTGTTACATACACTGGAGTAGAAAAATATTATTAAACTGCCTTGAAGATGACAAATGAGAATAACCTCTAACGGACAAAGGCTAGAGTTAAAAATCTCATAATCAAAGAAGAAATCTTACAAACTTTAATCAAGTTATGATGTAAGTGTAAAGTTGTAAAAAACTTTAATTTGAAAGTGGTAAAAGCATTCACAAATAGAAACTTGACACACCAATAAGTTGTTTTGTTGGTTAACAATCGTAATTATTACTGGACAGTGAAAATACGATGTGTACGTTTATATGATTTTTAATTTTAACTACTGCTACTACTACTCCTGCTGTGGTAATTTAACCTTGCGCAATAAAGTTATTGGGATATTTACATAACTTAATAGCTTCACGTTGTAAACACACACAATAATGAGTTTGTCAGTATTTCTTATGTTATCAAGTTTAATGTAATATTTTAAATTATTTAAAACATGTTCAGCCACCGCAGACTTCTCTCGCTGACCCAATCTATGAAATCTCATACGTTCCATACGCCTTGTATCAAAGTTACGTTTTCTAGTTCCAATGTACACCTTTACACAAGAACAAGATAACATACTATCCAAAAGGTGAGACATATTCAGATGACCTTAAATTTTACAGGTTTAAAATCAGTCCTAATCCCATGATCAATTATGATTTTTTAATTCATCTGTAACATTAGTTATAAACGGAAGAAAAGCTGTGCCAACATTCTACACTAGTTCTTCTTTATGGTTATGTCTAGCAGCGGTAATAACATTAATTGAAGTGAATATCCGTTCGCTTGTAGTTGATTTTGTCAAATTTTTATATTCATCTTTCAAAAAATCAGGATTACAGGTTCGTTTAGCTTGATACACTAAAGAGTTAATTACACCAATTTTTTGACGTGGATGGTGGTTTGACAATTTATGAATATATCTATTGGTGTGTCGACTTCCGATAAACCTTAAAGGATAAGGAATTGTTAATTTTAAATATTGGTATGAGTAGAAACGGTAAACTTCTATTACTTTCCTTCTCCATGTTAAACTAAACGCTTGGATGAATACCATTCCGTATAATGCGTTTTCTCCATGTCTCCAAATAACAAATGTGTAATTTACATATCTATACCAAACTAATGGTTTCTTAGGTGCATTTTATAAAACTACTGCTTCAGATTTTTAAATGTAAAAATTAGCTACAACAGGACTAAGAGGGCTACCCATTGCCACATCATCTAGTTGTTCATAGAATTTACTATTCTACTGAAAATGAGTAACTTACCCTTTCGTACGCATAATGAATATATAACAATATTACTGGCAGATAAAGCTATTATAACTGTTATATTAAATATGGACGACTATAACATTAAACTAGAACTGTTGGAATCACAGACTTATCGTGAACTACTAAAAGATCATATGCAATCTTGCAAACATGTCACATTCTTATTACAACCTCACATTTTACCAAAAGACATAACAAATCTTAGAACGACCTATATTCTGTGGAATAATAAATTGTACAAACAGCTAGATGGTATAACAATGGATAGCCCCCTTAGTCCTGATGTAGCTAACATTAGCTTTACATAATGCATCTAAGAAACATTTAGTTTGGCACAGATATGTAGATGACATATTAGTTATTTGGAGACCTAGAGGAGAAGCACTACATGAATTTTTGGTTTTTATAAATATAGTTCATCCAACCATTCAGTTTAATATGCAGAAGGAAACTAATGGGAGTTCACTGTTTCTAGACATACTGGTATCTGAAATAATTCTTTACCATTTAAGGTTTACTTGACGCCAACATATACCGAAAGATATCTTTACTTCCTGGTTGATTACAATTTTCTTTTCTATCACTGCAGTTACGCAAAATATGTAGTCCAGTGTTGATCTACTCGCTCTCGGCTTGTTTTTCAGCTTCCATATCGTGGTATTCTGTTTCAATTTTGTTCTTTATTATTTTTCCATAGGTTCTGCTGACAGACCTGGTAACGGCGATTCCCCGGTTAATCGTCGCAATTTTCTCTTCTACCTTTCTTATGTATGGTGGATATATACGAGGTTTTCCATTCTTCTGGTATTTCTTCCCCATTTCCGTATTTCTCGAATAATTTTTTCAGGTGCCATATTTTACTAGTTCCGCCGGATCCATCCTCCCATCCGTTTTTTAAAATGTTACAAACTTGTTTGACTTCTTTTAGAGTAATTCTTATCGGTGAGTTTGTAATATTTATGTAATTCTGGGTTGCATCATTTTCTTGTCTAAACTCTGTTCTCTTCTCTGTCAATAGTTGTTTGAAGTGGTTGTCCCAGTTTTTTTGTGTAACTTTTCTCTCATGTTTCATTTTTCTTTTTGTAGATCGTTCTTCTTATTTTAGCTTGTGTTTCTTTATACATTGTTTTATCCTCATTGGTTTCAGTGCTTAAGTATTTAGAATATTTCTGTATTTTATCTTCTATTTGTTTCTGTGTAGCTTCATCCCACCAGTAGGGCTTTCGTTGTTTTCCATTTCGTTGAGCATCATTTGGTGCTGTAAGTAGGCATCTCTTTATAGGTTAATGTTCTTCTGTGTTCTTGAAATTTATTTTTTCTAATTTTTCAATCAACCTCTGTCTGTGTAGGTGGTTAGTACTTTCGTGATCTAAGGAGCTTAGATTATATTTTTTTTCATCTATATTTTCTTGTGCTGTAGTATTTTCTTCGTTTTCTTGTATTCTTTTGTCCTTTCTTCTGTTTGGGAATGCGATTTTAGTTCTAAGTAAGTAATGGTCGCTACCACAACTTGAACCTCTGCATACTTTGACATCTTGTGGTTTTAAATTTGACCTTTGTCTTATTAATGTATAATCAATAATTGATTTTAGGTTTCTCGTGTTTTGTGTCCAAGTGTATTTGTGGATCTCCCGGTGCGGGAAAAATCCATGTAAAATACTCAGTTGGTTCTGTTCGCACATATTAATTAATCTGTTTCCGTTATCGTTGATTGTGTTCTCTCCGTATTGTCCTACGATGTTGTCGTTATGTTTCTTTCCTACCCTGCCTTTTAGGTCTGTGGAGGTTAGACTCATTTTTGTAATTCTTTCGTTTATCGCTTCGTATGTTGTTATATGTCTTCTTAGTTTTTTTCGGATAGGGATTGATATGCCTTGTTTAGCTTTGCTACTTTTTGGGACACCACTGCAGAAATGGTCGTATTCTCCTATATTTTCTGAACCTTGTCCTTTTTTCTTTGTTTCCGTGATCACTATTATATCTATATTCAGGTTTGTAATTTCTGTGATTATTTCATTTTTCTTTCTGGGCATCTTTTGTACGTTCCATGTTCCGAAATTCATTGTCCTTTTTTTAGCTTAGTTCGTCGTAATCTTTCCGTTCTACCCGAGGCCTGTGATTGGGCTTTTTAATATTTAGATTTCTTTCATGTCTCGAGGAGTTGACCCGATGCCACAACCTCCGACCTGGAGACCAGGCACCTTTCTGTTAGGAGTCCTACTGTTAGCCGAGTAGTTCCGATTTTTGGCCGCTGGAGACTGGCCCTCTCCCTTCTACTACTGAGATACGATTTGGTAGTATTGTAATCGATGTCGCGTTAATTCATGCTTTGTGAGATTTATCTGGGAGCATTATCTCGGCACCAATATTCGTCTGCTACTTATACTACCCTTTTCACCCTCTTCCTTTCTCAACAGGGCTCGGGACCGGCTATGGCGGATTTCATAAAGAAAAACTAGTGTTTAATGTTGGTACTGATTTTCTTCCTTTTATAACTAATGTTACATATAGAACTGAAAAAATCCTAATTAATCGTGGCATTAGGACCGTTTTAAACCTACAAAAAGATTAAGAAACATTTAATTTCACCTAAAGATGTTTAAAATCAATTGTCATTTTCCGGAGAGTATAAATTATATTATTCTTATGGAAAAGTATACATTGGATATATCTCTTGTTTATTACATACATGTCATGTGATATACAGGATGTACCGAATTGCAGTGTCCAAACTTTAACAGCGTATTCTGCGTCCAAAATAATCCCTAATTTCCTTCCGTTCGTACGGTATTTGAACTGAATATTATTAAAGCAAAAAATGGTTCGCCACTGCTTTTTCTGAAAATAAAAATTATTTTTCAAATCTCCAATTTTCGTACGACGCACCTTTTTCGCGTAAAAAATAACTATTTTCATGCATGGCCAAATTGCTAAAATTTCAATTAATGTTAATTCCAGTGGCAAAACTTGTAAAGCGGTAATTAAGAGTTAATTCCGTGTCTAAAATGATACATCATTTTAGAAAACTACTCTTTATTAACTAAGTTCATAAGTAATTTTACAAAAACTAGAATTTACAACTTTCATTAACTTAGATCGTAAAAAATTTTACAGAGCACTATTAAATTATTTTGTTCATTAACGCATAAAGAATTTTAATGTGATCTCTAAAGTTTACAATAATTGCTCAAAATGAGCTCCTCCAACTTCGATACATTTTCGGCAACTGCGCTTAACTGAGTCAATGGCGTTGCTTATGAAATTCGTTTCATAAGCTTCACAGGCTTGCTCTATCCTTAAAATTAGTTCTTGCCTTGTATCAACTGCTGTCGAATAAACGCGGTTTTCCAAATAACCCCACACAAAGAAGTCGACAGGGGTGAGGTCAGGGGAACGCGGTATCCAGACTCTAGCTCCTAATCGTCCAGTCCACCGTTCTGGATAATAATTATTTAACTATTCACCATTTACAACCGCAAAATGCGCGAGAGCCACGTCCATTTAAATTAGGATTTAGGGGAATATCTTTTAGATATTCAAATAACTCATATCACAGGAAATCATTAAATATTTGTCCATCTAGGCGTGGTGGTAAAATATGGGGCCCACAAAAAATTCCATTTATTACACCACACCAAACATTAACAGAAAATTCGTGTTGAAATGCTCTGGTGCGTACAACACGTGGATTCTCATGGCTCCAGATTCGTAAATTGTGGTAATTTCTTCATCTACTTTGCGTAAAACCAATTACAAAAACTAACGCGTTTATCGGCATTACCAGGTTGCAAGTTTTGAACTGGCTTCATCTAAAAATTGCTTCCTGTGATCTTGCCTCAAAACTCGATGTAGGTAGCGGACCGTGAAAATTTTACTATTGTAATAAACGTTTGTCAAATCGTCATTGTTACCGCGATTGAAAAGATAATTAGTGGATTTGTCTTAATATCTTGATAATACGTCATAATTTGCTAATGTTTTCAAAATATTTTATTTATATGTTTTATGTAAGGAATGTGGGATTGTTTGTGACTAATATTTGGCTGAGGGTTGAAAAACATGTGCTTTGAGCTCTGACTAGCAAGTATACGCTTAAAAGAATGCTTTACTGAAGGGGTGTAACGAATCATTGGAATTTCTTATGCGCCGATTCTTAATGTATAAATGTTACTAGCTTAATAAGTAATTGTGTCGGTACATACCGCGGTCAAAAGATATCTTTGTTTGTTACTTGGAAACTCGAGAGCTGCATGTAGGCATATTTTTAAAATTAAGATGACGTGCAATAATTAATATGAAACTATTCGCAACGTAAATTAATGTTTCTTGTTTTTATATTACTTTTGAAAAATGGGGGTTGATTGCGGGAGTAAAGATGGTTAGGTTTGAAATTGGGGGAAAGTTAGTTACAGTTAGTGTCAATCGAGCCAGATCGATTTTTGGTTAATTAGAAGCTCCCATTGTAAACAGTTTCTCTTTAAAGTATTTCGTGTGTGTACATTTTCTTTTGAATTAGCCAACACTAATTTGTCTTTTCTTTCGAGTGTTAGTTGTAATGTGTTTTTTAAATATTAATCTATAAATAACAAGTCACCCTTTTTGAAGTTAAACCGCGCAGGTTAACGATTTGAGTCTGTGATCAATTCAAGTGTAAGTAGGTATTTTTATATAAATGGAAGCTCGCAGCAAATGATTTACCAGTCTAAATAACATATTAAATACAAACAGTGCCTTGCAAAGGTATCTTATTCGTACGCGGGCTCATTAAACTGAAATCTGCTAAAATAAAAGACAGTACAGGGCCCTCAACACTCTGGTACATGATACCGCTGGTTATTAATTGTAAAAGGTAATTGCCAGTGGGTACGCACTCCCGGGGCCAGATAACCATTAAACACCTCGAATTTTATTTTTATTGTTTTTATTGTGGTATAGATGAATGTGTAACGCCCTCATATTTATATAGGGGTCACGATGTTATGATCTATTTATGACTTACCCTTGTAAGGCTTTGTTTTAATGAGTTTTTTTTTTGTCAGTTGTTAGGTAAAATTATTTGCCTGCGAGCTGATCTCTGTTTGTATGTGATTTATTGTAATTTGACTTATATATTTTGTGCTTTAGTAGTCACTAAACAATTGGGTACGTGTAAACTCCTTGTCTATTTTCTTTTGTCCTTGCCTCTACCTTATTATCACCTGTGCAATTTTACTATTGTTGTATTTTATAAGTACCGTAATTCGCTTTATTGCTTTATGTGCGTATTTACTTAAAGACCGGCATGATTGGTTTTAAAGGGCCACATATTTGGTATTATGATTTTTATTTTGATTATTTATGACCCAATTGTGCGTCTGACTACATGTGTTCTTTTTGTTATTGTGTTTCTGTGTAACTAAACTGCTTTCTCTTAATGTTATAATTTTGTTCGCACTTTAACCTGATTTAATTGTGTTTTGTTATATATTTAACCCTTTCATTGTTTTTTGCGTATTATTTGATTAAATAATATACTTGTGAAATTACTTATTTATGAATAAAGTGGGTTTTATTGGTGGTTCTTTCCCACAATAGTATATTAACGGGCTGAACCACCGTTGCGCAAAGCTCGTTGATTTTAATTTGAGTAGTTTAATTTTTTTTTACCTGCCCCTCATGATGCAACACTTACCTCATCCAGCCTATCTAATTCAGATAGAACAACGTACCTACCACTAGACCGCCACTTCATTGATCAGATTTGAGGTTTGCGAGTAATTATATCAGAACAAATTCTAATATTTTAATTATTGCCAAGAAAGTCAAAGTAAGGCAGACAATTAATTTGAGTAATAGTAACATTACTGTCAGTCAAGTCAAGATTTACTTAGCGATTGTTTTGTTCTTGAATTTGCATTATTGCACATAAGTTGAAATTACGCTTTCCAAGTCAGGGTACCTGGGGGACGCTACAGCGATGAACCTTATTTTTAGAGACAAAAACGGTGTTGCCCTGTAAATGGTGAGCTGCTCTTCATAGGCTTAATGTTCTATTGTTGTCAAACTTATTTAAAATTACGTTTCGATGTCGTTCATTTCTCCTACCTGCATTCCTCGTATTCTTTTGAGTCTGAAATTTCTGAACATTAAATGTGTTTTAATGCAGACTTGTTTGCAAGGTAATATTCTATTTGGAAATCTTCGTTGGTATTCCCGTACTGCTGCATTTGCATTTCCATTACATACACCATAGACGAAATAAATATCAGCATATTCAAAGTTACTGAATAACACCATTTTCACATTTCTCGTTAGACTGACCTTTTTCGTACAAACTGTAAGTATCTAAAGTTTATTTTCATTAATTATCTTCTAAAAACTCATCTGTCATACTTTCAAGCCATGTAGCAACCGTTCAATTATCATAAAAATGCAATAATGGCATACTAAGATTCGACAGTAGAGGATTTGTTAATGCTTAATTGGAAAACGTTTCTTTTTGATAACGTTCGTAATTTTGTCAAAATTTACTTACTAAAAATAGCAATTTACTCTTCGGTTGAATGCTTCCAATTCACTATTTCGCAAATTTTTACGCATCTCTAATTGTATTTAAATTTACGTATGTAACTCTCGTACACATCTTTTACTTAGTTCAAATATAAGTCAAATTTAATACCTTCAGCGACATCTCTGAGATTTCGGATCATTTAATATAAACCAGTTAGATCGAAACCTGGGATCTTTTAAGGTCAAATAATACAAATACATATAATAAATAAATATTTTCTACACAATTTAAATGTATTATTAACGCTTTTTTCATTCGTCCACATCTTCGCCTTTCAAATATAAAAACATTCAATACTAGTTCTTCACATATAAAGACATTTCAATCGAAATTACGTTGAATGTTCACTATCGGCTTGTTTGTCACCTGTAAGAGCATCTCCGTGTTACCTTCTTTTAGCATCTCTGTACTACCTACGTACGATCATTTCTGTACTACCTATGTAAGAGTATCTTCGTACCACCTATATTTCTAACGTCACTGCTTAATTTTTCTGCTCACATTTCACTGTTACGTTACATCCAAAATATATGGTCACCGCTGGAAGGCATAAGAGCCTTACTGACATCCATGACCATATACGTGAAGGCTGCTAGATCATTGGAATGGTATCCGAAATTTGCAAGATCAAATAAGTCATAGTTTCAACCATAAAGGTCAGATATTTTTTTCTTTCTTTATCACCTGGTTACACGATTGTGTTTCCAAATTTCAATTACACCGAGGAAGTCCTTAGTGAATTTCTACAATGAAAATAAATGGACTGATATTATTACTTTTGTAATCAAATAATCGAAAGTTGTTACCTCTTAGTTAAATTTATATATTTAAGGTACTTCCAGCAGTTCACTTTCACAAAATTCCTTTTAACTAAAACGGTACATACATTCAGTAATTCAGTTTTGAATATTTTGTACTCAATCATAATTAAAACTTTAATTGAATCCTTAAAATAGATAGACCACACCTAAACATTTTTAGCTTCCATTTTGACTAATTAATTCTAGCTTCTGTTGCTACATTCAACCAACGATTTAACTCCTACTTTAATTGCAATATACCGGGTGTAACGATTATCTGTATTACGTGAACTACTACAAATGTTACACATTTAATTTTATATGAATTTGTAATTTTTATCTCATAATCTTTATGTGTTATATACATTACTTTTCTTATGGACAAGGTTGTTCGGGTCAATTTACTTCCTATAAATTTCTTGGCTACTTTGTTTATAATTGTAGTTATTTACTGTGGACCGAACAAGCTTTCCTATTTACTGTATACAGTGTAAAGCGTAAGGCAAGCACATTCCTTAATTAAATTCTTTATTATTTTTTCTTCTTATTAAACATCCCAATGGGATTATGTGTTAAATTAGCCAATTCCGAATACGAATAGTAAGATCTTACAACGGCCGGAAGGGGGCATATAATAATTTTACTTTTATTTTTATTTTAATTGAAATTTAAATTATAATTGTCGTGGGCACAAGCTGAGGCTCAATGCTTGCCATCGTGGGCTTTGCTGGACTGTTAATATCTATATATACAGGGTTTTCAAAGTTAAGTCGGCACTATTGCTACCTTCGTTATTATTGGTGCTACGAAGTCGGTTAAATGGGCAAAAAAGTACCATTTTTTCCGCTCGTTACGATGGTGAAATCAAAATAAAAATTGAACTTCGTGTTCGCGAGTTATGTCAAAAATTTCCATTTTTTTAAATGGCACACCCAGTATGCAATATCCTTAATCGATAGAAAATTAAATTCTGAACAATTCTGACATATTACCCTAATGTTAAAAATGACAAAGTTATTGATCATTTATTGAATTCGTCAAGGTGGTTGGTATTACGTGAACAATGTTTGTCATTTTCACAAATGTCATCAGAATTGATATGTCAAAGTGAAGTTTGCTAATAAAGAGTTAAGAGTTTGTGTTTTTTGCATAGAAAAATGCCTTTCACCCATTCAGAAAAGTGTGATATGTTAGAATGTTACATCGTATGTCAAAAAAACAGTTATCGAGCGCGTGAGCGTTACAGTGATTTGTTTCCTACGCGTCATTTGCCGGATAGAAGATACTTTTTGGTTTTGTATCGTAAATTTAGATCTAATTCGAGTATGTTTAAGAAATCCAGATCTAATAAACAATGTATAATTAGTGAAGAAACTGAAATTAATGTGTTAGCTTATTTTGAAGCACATCCCAACAACTCAATTAATTATTTAGTGCAAGAAAATGGACTATGTTTGGGTTCCATCCACAATATTCTAAAAAAGTATAAGTTTGTGCCGTATAAGTTCCGACCTACACAGACACTAGTACCAGGAGATCAAGAAAGATGCGTTCAGTTTTGTCACTGGTTTATTAATCAAATGAGAACCAATAATGATTTTTGGAGCTCAATTCTATGGAGTGACGAATCAACTTTTTCTAATAAGGGCATGTTCAACAGGAAAAACAGCCATTTTTGGAGTCGAGAAAATCCGATGATCTACCGATCTTGTAACCCGCAGAGACGCTTCAGTGTTAATGTTTGGTGCGCTGTAATTGGCTCGATAATTGTTGGTCCAGTATTTTATCAGGGTGCGTTAACTGGTGAGCGGTACGCCGAAGTGTTGACTGCCACACTCCAAGACTTCTTGGATGATGTAAATTTAATGGATAGGCAGAACATTTATTTCCAACAAGACGGAGATCCTCCCCATAACGTTCGTCAGATAGATACAATATTAAACAATTTTTTTGATGACAGATATTTATCAACTAATGGGCCTATCCGTATGCCTCCTCGATCACCTGACATTACTCCAATGGATTTTTTCTTTTGGGGATATGTGAAGAGTGTGGTGTACAACAGGCGATATGATAACCTTGAGGATCTCCAGCAAAGCATCGTTCACGCCATCAATAATATTGATGGTAGATCCATGGCTAAGGCTACTAAAAGTGTCTACAAGCGGGCCCAGAAATGCTTGGAGCAAGAGGGTGATGTTTTCGAGCATCTAATTTGTGTTTTGTTTTGTGTTGTTGTCCCTTATTATTATTATCACTTAGAATAAAGAATCTTGTTTCAATTGTCTGATATTCTTTTCATTTTCCGCTCTATGGTAATACAGAAAAATAGTTGACACAGCCACCCTGATGAATTTGGTAAATGATCAATAATTATGTCATTTTTTACATTAGGGTGAAATGTCATAGGAACTTATTCGTTCAGAATTTAATTTTCTATCGATTAAGGATATTGCATATTGCGGGGTATTTTGGTAATTAAATTCAATTTTTCCAATTTGTGAAATTTTTTTTCTAAATCTATTCATGCTATCTTAAAGACCATTGCCCAAAGAAGTTTTACTGAAATTGGAAAAAAAAATAACGAAAGATTTTAGACTAAATCCACGTTTGAATTTTAGTGATTGCTTTTTTACAAATTAAAACTTTCATGTTTAAGAAGTTCTAGGCAAGAACCAAAGACAGTTTAGGCTTTTCTGATAAAATAATATGAACAATCACTTCATGAGGAATAAAAAAACTTAGTATAAGTTTGCGATAAGACGGCTTATTACGCTTGTACACTTCGATATTTGCAGAAAAGCACGGTAAAATCAAGAAATATTAAAAGTGGCATTATCTCAAAAACGGTAACACTTGGTATATAAGTATGTTTGCTTAAATCGACTCAAAATCACCTATTATATCACCCCTTTAAATATTTGCACCCTGTATATATATATATATATATATATATATATATATATATATATATATTGTACTGATATTTACCCCCTCACACCCTCACTCTAATTGTTTCACGCTTATGCTTATTTTATTTTAATTATTTTTATAATTTATTATTATGTTGTTATTATTAATTGTTATAGTTAAGATAAAAAAATAAAATAAAATCCGGTAGAACAATGAGACTCATCTAACAGGGGATAGGGATCAATAATTTAGAAGGAACTCTACTTTTAATATTGTAAAATAAATTATCATGAATTTGAATTATATTACTTGTTTGAATATAATAATCATAGTCAATATGATTAAAATTACATTGAGTTAATGTCCTATTTATTTTTATAGTGTCTGAATTGATTAAATAAATTGAATTATAATTTTTAATTCGCATAGATATCTGTGTTACACCCTGTACATAACAAAATTCTTTTAAAAATATACGTGAGCATGCGCTGTGAATACGCAACCATATGCTTTGACCATAAAGAAAAGTGAAATTTGACATACAAGCAAGTATAACGACGTTTGAATAATAAAAAAAAAACACAATTAATATAAACCATTTAAATTTTTAGAACAAATAACATTCCCTTTTGACATGTATACCTGTTGTTGCACATAATGGTTATTACACAGGATAGAAATTATGAACATATCAATAAAGTATCAATGTCAACAAAGTACTCACATAAAATGTCCTCCCTTCGTGGGTTACTGCTGCTGAGGATGATTGAAGACAACAGCTCCTGCGAACTGCAATTCTGCTTCTCGAACATCCAGAGTTTTCTTTTAAATAACCAGCTTAATCACTTAGGTAGGTTTCACTATTAATATTAAAATATTCACGAATCTTTATTTTAGGCTCATCACTTCTTTATTAATTAAATTCAAAATAAATTTTGAAAAGCATGGATCGTTGATGGTTGTTGTAAATCAAACACACTTTTGATACACAAGGTGTATAATGATAATAAAACTTGAAGACAACACAATTAAATATGCACATCAACATAAACAATATAAATTTAATATGAACAAAGTCGAACTGCGGAAATATTTATATAACGTAACGAAAACTTCCGATTTGTGGTTTGAAAAGGTAAACTAACCTTAATTTAAATTATTTCACGAACAAAAAAACTATCACTTGTTTCTTGACCACTTCCGATACTAAATCGCACTTTGTTATTTTGCCGAAGTGACATTAATTTGTTTTTAAAAATTATTTTCAAGAAAATTTCGCAACAGCTTACTTTGGCAAGTTGTTGCAAAAGATGAAAATCAAGAGAGTTTGTGAAGCTAAACCACTTGTATTTACATGATTTTACTCGACAACCAAATCTTCGAATGTTTTCACTAGTTACGACAAATATTTGCTGCATTCTTATTGGCTAATGTAATTCTTAAATTACGATAATTCTTTAAAGCCGTATAACTTTCGCCCCGTTTAACATATCTTAAATCTAAAAACATTTCCGTAATCTTCATAATTTTATCTTTAATTTGAAACCAAACATGATCTAAATCTTACACTTAATAACTACGTTAATTTTTACCCTTATTTATCGACTTTACACTAATTCTATGAATTTTACAGGCCTGAAAATTACCTCTACATGAATAGGGGATACTACTACACCCAAATATACATCTTAAACATGCCTACGGCCAATTTGAAAGGAAAATTACTTAAATTCTACCAAAACTCTTACAAACTAAAATTAACAAAAATGGACATAAATATAAGGAATTATAACATGAAATTGAGGCTACCTTACTATTTTCGCCTCTACTAATTTATTTTATATAAATTGTCTCAATTTAAAATACTTTTTAGAAAAATTTATGTGCGAGGGGAAAACATAACCTCATTTTGTTTTTATGCTTTTAATGTTAAATTTCACACTTTTAAACACTATAATTGTTAATGTAAGTGTTTAAATTTAATGTTCAAGTCACAAATTAACTTATAATATCACTTTCGTAGGTTCAAAAGTTCTCCTACTAGTGTTGGAATGTTGTCATACACTAGTTTAAGGTCATAAACTGTTGATTAAACACAATAATCCCAGAGCTGCTGCATAATTCATGTTTTATAGTCACTCACTAATGTGCTTGTTCTGTTTTTTCATAAATTTTGCACAAATATGTGTTAAACGCACAAATACGAATGTTTTCACTAATCTTGACTGCGCACAAGTGAATTGCGACATTGATACCAGCCTAAATCTAGTTTTAACATTATTTTTGTCAACCACAACCTGTATTACATGTCGTTAGGGAATATTGTTTAATATAAACTTACAAAACTAAATGAAACTTGAATTAACTCATAAACGAAAACAAACATCCCCTATACTTCTATGTTCTGTGCTGTCGATTACTTAAACTAACATTATTAAAATTATATTAAGAAATATTTAAATTTTTCAAATATCTCAATGTTTATTAATCATTTTATTCTAGAATTATTAACTGAAATGTACCATTTTGTACAAACTAAATGCAAATTTCATAGTTACATGCACGTAATTAGATTCATCTCATATATATATATATATATATATATATATATATATATATATATATATATGTTTCTATTTAGATTTCCACAAGTATTCATGTTTAAATAAGACAATTTTTTTAAAACTTGTAAATAAACGTAAATTAATAACGTTTGAACGTCCTTTGTTCCCTTTGTCAAGAATTTATAAATTATAAATAAATTCTTGACAAAGGGAACAAAGGACGTTCAAACGTTATTAATTTTACGTTTATTTACACAAGTTTTAAAGAAAATTGTCTTATTTAAATATATATATATATATATATATATATATATATATTCTTTTTCAAGATACCGACAATAAAATTACTTTATCGGGGGAATTGTCAACTCATTTCTACTTCCTCTTTTCATTCTTATTCCTTTCTTTTTTTTGGTAAATCCTGTTTCAGGCTTTACAGGGTTTACTCTCCTTTCAACACTAGTTGAGTACTTCCTTATTAAAGCCTCTGGCGCCTACTCATATCAGGTTTCTATCTAACCAGACTAGTACTCAACAGGAATGCAAGAAATGAATATCGGAAACCTGCATATTAGATTAAAAACACAATTTAAAAAAAGTTGCTCATTTTGAGCAACTATTGTAAACTTTAGGGGCCACATTAAAATCCTTTATTCGTTAATGAACAAAATAATTTAAAAGTGCTCTGTAAAATTTTTTACGATCTAAGTTAATGAAAGTTGTGAATTCTAGTTATTGTAACATTATTTACGAACTTAGTTAATAAAGAGTAGTTTTGTAAAATGATATAGAAGTTGAATTAACCGTTTTACAAGTTTTGCCACTGAAATTAACTTTATTTGAAATTTTGGCAATTTTTTTACGCAAAGACGGTACGTCGTGCGGAAAAAAGTCAAGGAATCAAATTTGCTCTAAGTTAAATAGAGATTTCAAACATAATTTTTAATTTCTGAAAAAGCAGTGGCGTACCATTTTTTTCTTCAATAATGTTCAGTTCAAATACTGTACGGGCGCCACTGGTAGGCATTTTAAAAAATGTTTTACACCGAAAAATGTTCTTTGATGCTCGAAAGTTGTGTATATAAATTTTATGGAGATATCTAGAATGATAAAAAATATTTTTTTTTCTTAAAACTACTTCGAAAACGATGCATTTCTCGATATATGTTTATATAAGAAATTAGGGCTTATTTTGGTCGCAGAATACGCTGTTAAAGTTTGGACACTGCAATTCGGGACACCCTGTATATTTTATCTATTTTTTTATATTTGTGACTGAATTGTTTTTAATGGTATGTGTACTATAATGATGTCAAGAAGCTTTTGATGCGAAAAAAAATAACCTTTCGATTTTTCATTTTCTGTTCGGCATGGTTTGATTTTTTATCGCATGTTATCCACATTTTGGCTCATTTTAGCCGCATAAAAAAAGCTTACATTCTACTTTTTCAACACATATAAATCCGGCCTTTAGTAATGAGCGTTCTTGTGTAACATTTGAAATAAACATTATTTCTATGTAATATTTGAATATATTACGAGAAGTAGTAAGATTTGTAACTCATATTTCTAAACCAATCATATTAAAACAACAAAAACATTTTTTGGAAGTTTTTAATGATGCTTTTGTCTTTCGATTTACAAATACAACTAATTTAATAGAGAGAATTTTCCAGGGTGTCATCATATTTCGATTCAGAAATTTAAAACTCTAAACAACTTTAATTCTCTCTCTGAACATTCAGAATAATTCACATTGCTTTCTACATATTAAAATTGCTAAGATCATATAACGTAAATTTTGAATATAATCGCGTATTCAGAGATACTTTTAGCTTGATGAAGACGTATAACCATTTCTATAAATGTGTGTATCGATTGGAACGATGGGCGGATGTAGAAGTTTTGTAAGACGAATGAAATACAATATATTATAAATTGGATTCATACTATTTATATCACGCAATATTCAATCGTTCGGTAAGCAAATGATATATCTACTGTATGTATATATAGATATAAAATTCTAGTAAAGCTATGTATAAATCCTTTCAGATCTTCTCACATGGAAAATAACCACAGAGGGTATTAAAATGAGGAGAACTACATTTGAATGTTAGAGCTTTTGTATTTAAATGAGACACTCTGCTTCACTATTTTATATTATTTTATTTATACATATTTATTTTACTAAAACTAGGTGGAAAGCAAGTACATTGTATAATATATACTAAACTAGCAGATGTAGTAATTCTGGATAAAGCAACTTAATCAAGATACTGCCTGAACGACACCGAATTTCGAAGTAATGGTCCAGAATGTAATTGTGTAACTTCGTATTATTCCAAATTTGCGATTGAAATTCAAATTAGGATATAGTTGCAAGGGGTGTCATTTATATATAGTACAACCCAGCTGCATTTCGAACTGAACAAGGACAAACTAAACTAAAACGCAATTTTGTTAAAAACTATTAAAAGTTTCTCTTTGTAAAAAACAGGTGTAAAGGACTATTTTTGTAATTTTAAACATCAACGAGGGAATTTTGTGCTATTAGGCAAATATAATTAAATTTGCATATAAACCAGATCCCTATTTGATAAAATGTGCATATGTGCAATGTAAATAATTTTTAATTTCTGATTTTCCTGCTTTTGATGTGAAATGTATGAATTTTTATCTACATCAAATAAATTACGCATTTAGTGTTTGGTCGCTTTGTATATGCTTTATTAACGTTTCAATATATGACGAACGAATGTATGTTAATAGTTCATTAACAAATAATAGCATTAATGTTTTAAATACAATGTAATTCAATAATTGGTTTTATACAGGGTATCCCGGAAAATCACAGGCAAACTTCTACACTGAGCTTCCAGGACCAAATTAGGACATATTTCCTTCTTTAAAATGTACAAAAATCACTTTATCTCCGTAAATTATGAAAATTCTGTATTTATATTTATACAGACGACCTACAGGGTGTCCCAATAGTGCGGTTAAGTTCTTTTATAGCGTTATTATAATAGATACGAAAAAATTATAAAAGCACAATTGTTAAACATCTCAAGGTGCATAATCCAAAATGATTTATAAATATATAGGGTACACGCTAATTTCAAACCTATCCAAACATACCTTTTTTTTTGATGGCATCACATATTTCTTAATTTATATTTGAAAATTGAAAATTAACGTTTTGTGACTTGGAATTTTCATATATACGGGGTATGTTCAATAAGTTTACAACGACCTGAGTATTTCAAAATTTTCTTAAGCTTTTGGATCAATTTCTCTTCAAGTGTGAGTGAATTTGAGTAGTGAATGGTTTTACTGAATAGGCTGCAATCCTGTCTTCCGCTCCAGAGGGCGCTTAACCCGGACATTTGTCCGGGGCGGAAAATCTAAAGGGCGGCATGCCTTATAAATTATTTTGTTTAAGTTTTGGAGCACTATAATCAAATGAGTATGATTAAAGACATTCAATTAATTAAATAAACAGATAACATAAGTAGCACAATTAAATATAATTGACCTTTTTTGTTTCTTTATTCACTTCATTTTTGCAACCGAACTAGTCTCGGCTCGCACGTCGCACCGGACCGGACACAAGGCTTTTTAGAGACTAAAACATAGTGCTAAAGAAAAACGTTTACAGCATCGTATACATGAAGAGAGTGTTAAAATTTAATAAAATTTTAAAAAAACCGACTTTCGTGGGATTTTAAAACCGGCAGTGGCTCGGCGGCGCGCATGTTTAAGAAAACCTGATAAGCGGCGGAGCATGTCTAATGCGCTTGTCTTTACGGAACGGTTCACCGATCTATTTTATGTTCAGTTCTTTTGCTCAGGACGAATGCAAAGCACTCTTGCACTTATGGTTTACTTATCCCAACTCGTCGACCGTTGGTCCGTTTTTATTATTCTACAAAAATGTAAGTATGTATTATATTTCAAAATTTGATTACTTTATACAATGATGTTTTTCATTATTAAGTCTTAGTGGTGTAAACGTAACTGAGTCAATTTAGAAGCGATCAATTAGAAAGCGATTTCAACTTCTGTCTTGCTGTTGCTACTTATAAGTACCAGTACCTACCTACTACTATTGCTACTTACTTGATGTACGTTTCTATTTCATTTGATTGCTTTTTGTAATTAGGTATCAGGTAATTTATTTTAATTCATTTATTGGCGTCCAGATTAAGTGGTTTTGAGCCCAGAACAATGTCACCTGAAAGTATGCAGACTTTCTCGAAAACATATATACATATTTCAATGACAGATTCTCCGAGTGGAAATATGGCGAAAAATATCTCTAAAGATATATGACCAGCTCCTCGCTCCTGTAGTAATACGATCCTGCAAAATTTGCGACTTTTTAACAAAACTTTAAGAAAACTATCTGGTTAGCAATATGAAAGACGCAGGATGGAAAAGGAAACCGAAAGGCAAAAACCAGCTGGCGCTTTAAAGAACTATTTTCAGAGTTCGTCTGGTAGTGCCAAAAGTAAAGAGGAGGCAAAAAATCCAACATCGGAATTGTCAGGGGTGACGACGACCAAAGTCTAGACGATATTTCGGAATCAACAGGAACTGGCACAATTCCGCCGCCAAGTACTATAAAAATTGGCAGCAACCTGGCACTTACGGACAGCGCTCTGCAAAGTTTAAGCACAAATCCAGCATTATGGCCAACAACTTTAGGAGAGGGCGAAAGAAGTTTCTTGGTAAAACAAGGTCCATCTAAACCATTCCACAATTACAAATTCCCTTCCGATCACTCTGCTCGAAAATTTAGTGCACATTATTATACTCGAATTTTAAGCAATGGAGAGCAAGTTGCAAGAGACTGACTAGTGTACTCTATTTCAAAAAACTGTATATACTGCTTTTGTTACAAAATTTTCTGTCGTGTGATCAGTTCCCTTTCAAAAGAAGGTTTTAAAAGTTGGAAACACCTCTTTAAAACATTAAAAGACCATGAAATTTCTAAAAACCACATCCAGGCCCCAAAAATCATGGCTAGAACTGAGTCAAAAATTAAAGTGTTGTAAAACTATAAATGCGGCTGCACAAAAAATTATTAATGCTGAAACAAATCATTGGAACGAGGTGCTTCTAGGAATCGTTGCAATCACTAACATGCTCGGTAAAAGTTGTCTAGCTTTTCAACGTACAAGCGACAAGTTGTTTGAGCATAATAACGGTAACTTTTTAAAAATAATTCAGCTGCTATCTAGATTTGATCCCATTATGGAAGAGCACGTGCGCAAAGTACTCAAAAAAGAGGAGAGTAAAGCTCACTATCTCGGGAAAAATATAAAAAACAAGATAATAGACCTGCTGCATCAAAGTGTGAAATCACATATCATTAATGATACAAAAAAGGCCAAATACTATTCCATAATTTTGGATTGTTCTGACAGTAAGGTGGACTCTTGTAATCAGATATGTTTCAATTAATAAGTTGGATTGCTATGAAGCTGGAATAAAAATTAACGAATGTTTTTTGTGCTTCCTTCCAGCTGAAAGATCCACAGGGAAACAACTATCTGAAATTATAGTTGGAGGACTTAATGCTTTGGGTTTAAATTTGCAGGATATTAGAGGACAAGGATATGATAACGGGTCCAATATGAGGGGCGATAAATCAGGAGTGCAATCTCGAATTAAAAGTTTAAATTCGCGTGCATTATACGTTCCGTGTAGTAGCCACTCTCTCAATTTAGTGGTTAATGATATGGCAAAGGCATCCTTAGAAGCCGCTAATTTCTTCAATATGGTCCAAAAAATATATTTATTTTTTTTGCTATCTACTTTTCGATGGTCAATACTTCTAAAACACGTTCAAGGGTTTTTAACATTAAAACCAGTGAGTGACACTAGATAGGAAAGAAGAATAGAGGCCTTAAAGCCTTTACGATTTCATATGGGAGGGGTGTATGACGCTTTGTTAAGCATTCATGCAAACCAAGAAATTGTTAATTTAATAAAAGACGAAGGTTCGAGTTTATTAAATTGTATTAAACAGTTTAAGTTTTTGTGTTCAATAGTTATTTGGTATAAAATATTAAATTGTATTAATCCAATAAGCAAACTGATGCAAACAAAAGATTTCGATTTAGCATCTGCACTTGATCTTCTAAAAAACTGCAAAACATTCTTCGAGGATTTAAGATCGGATAAAGCGTTCAATGAAACTATTGTTGATGCAAGAGAATTGGCTGATGAAATTGACGTTGAATGTAATTTTGAATCAACAATACCACGACATCGCGTAAGAAGGAAGAAAACCAACTTCCCATATGAAGCACGAGATGATCCTGTTGAAGATCCCAAAGAAAAATATAAGATAGGTTTTTTTTATTTTACAATTGATCAAGCACTAAATGCACTAGATGCTAGATTTGAACATCTTAGTCACCATAGTAACAATTTTCAATTCTTATATGATACACGATTTAAAAAAGATGCCTAAAGGAACGCTATTAAAACACTGCAACGATTTGGAACTTATTTTAACTGATGGCGATTCTGTTGACATTAATGGGATGCAATTAGCAGAGGAAATAATTGCCGTTTCTGCGCTTTTGGGAAAAAAGACACCGCAAGCAATGCACTGAAATTAATAACAATGTTAAATTTTGCTCCAAACCTTAGTGTTGCCTTAAGAATATTGCTCACTATACCAGTAACTGTAGCGAGTGGGGAAAGGAGTTTCTCTAAATTAAAATTAATTAAGAACTTCTTATGTTCCACTACAACTCAAAATCGTCTTAACGGTTTGGCTATTTTGGCAATTGAGCATGAAATTGCTGATCAAATAAACATGAAACAAATAATAAGAGTTTGCAGAACTGAAAGTGAGAAAAAAAAGTTTTTTGTGAGTTTAGCGTAGTTAATGTTACTTTAGTTTATTTTTGTATATGTCATATGTTTTGTTTGTTTCATTGTGCAGTTATGCATCTTTGTAATTAGGGATTAAAGAGCTACTTTCTTATTTCTACTGTTTTATATTACTTGACTGTTAATTTTATGTTAGGTAGATGTATTTTTCCAAATAAATGTTTTTCAAATTTAAAATCAAATTATTTTTATCTATTCATTGAACGTAATATATATTTATATATATATATATATATATATATATATATATTTATTTATTTATTTATACATTTAAGTATATGTTTATTGGGGGAGGGGGCGGCATTTCGTCTGTTTGTCCGGGGTGGCGTAAATGCTAGAGCGGGCGCTGCCTAGAGACAATGCCTAGAGTTGTAGATTTATGGTAAGTGTGAGGTGTTTGAAACTACCTTTCAATCATTTTACTCCTTATATCGACCCCGCCCATTTCCACTGTAGCTGGCTTGGCAACCAGCTTACTTCGGTAAGCCTACACGACGCCTAGTGCGGTTTGGACGAGTAAAAAATTAGTGTTTCTTTTCCTTCTGACAGGTTCTATAAAACCCAGTGGATTCAAATATACAAATATATTCGAATATTCGAAAATAACGGAAAAATCTTCTGTTGTCTTGTTTTAATCGTTCAAAGAATGTATGGAACTCCCCTTCTTTATTTCTCACAGCGTTTATATCATGTGACCATAATTTATTTCTTTTTTTTTTCCTGTTCTTCGGGCGCAAATACCAAAGCAAAAATCACATCTTCGTCCTCACTGCTACTGTCACTCATTTTAAATCACAACTAAAGAACACACTGTACGTACACTATGGTTGCCTGAAGTAAATGACCAAGGATGAACGTGAAATAACCTGGGTAACGGAAGGTCTGAGGTGAGATGAGCGGACGCAGTGTGTGGCAAGGATGACGGACGCAATAGGAAGCTCCGGGTTTGAGATGAGATAAGAAGAGCGGATTCATTCTGCGACATCCCTAAATGTTTTTAAACAAGCGCCTGTAGGATAGGCAGAAGGATTTAAGAGAGAAAATTCCTTTACTTTAAAATGTATTACCAAAATAAAGCAGAAAAAGTTTAATTTATTTTGCAAAAATAACTTTTTCTATGAGTTGATGCTGAACAGAGAGTATCAAATTTTAACTTGTATAAGGTACAGGGTGCCCAATAGTACGGTAAAGTTCTTTCATAGCGTTATTATAATAGATACGAAACAATTATAAAAACACAATTGTTAAGTATCTCAAGGTGCATAATCCAAAATTGTTTATAAATATCCAGCGTATACAGCTTCAAACCTTTCCAAACATACCTTTTTTTAAATGGCATCACATATTTTCTATTTTACGTTTGAACTCGGCTCGTTTTTACAAATATCCTGATATGATGTTTGATTGGAGTATACCGAGGATTTTAAAAGTTATGGTCACTTTTAGGTTAAAATCGTCATAAATTCAGGACCCTATATCTTTTCTAAAGTAATCAATTTCCTGTATTTTATGACAAAGATTATTTTTTGTAAGTACCAGATCAATTATGTTTCGCAATTATTATACTTTGTATACAGGACGAGTCAAAACGCAAATCTGTACTTTTCTCGCTTAACTGAAATGGAACACCCTACATTTTTTGTGCTCTCTAGGAAGCCACTAAATAACCATTTTATTTTTGTTAACATTTTCCTTAACCTAACTTCGACGGTTTCTGATATATTTTCCTTTTATTAACAAAATCCAGCTTTTTTGTTTAATTTTTGATTTTCTCAAGTTAGCTATGAATTACACGAACTTTTTTACGATCTATTTTGGTAAAAATCAAAAAATTCTTTTTATCTTTCCTTATTTTACTTTATAATACTTAATTTAAAGTTATAAGAATATAAATAATATGAATACTTTTATTAAGAACAACTAAAATGGATTGTGGTTTCATCATAATCTGAACCATTATTTAATAAGTGCTCTTTTTTGTTATGTGTGGCTTTAGTAATAATAGACACATTATAAAATTAAATTTAATTTAAATAGAGCTAGTACTAACAGAAACTCATTAACAAATAATATAGAAAAATAAAAAAAAACCAAACGTTTAGCACAAATGTTCAAAATGGCCTCCATTGGACATCAATTCAATGTTGTAGTCTTTCTTCAAAAGATCGTTGCACATTTTGAAGCATATGAAATTAATATTCTGAAACACGTCTTGTATTCTTTGCTTCATGTCTTGCTGTGTTGTCGGTGGAATTTCATACACTTCATTTTTAATGTAACCCCACATAAAAAAATAAATTTTAGGAAGTCCCGATGATCTAGGATCTAAACTATAAATTTTTTATTTTATCAAGTTAGCTATGACTTACACGAACATTTTTACGATCTCTTTTGGTAAAAATCAATAAATTATTCTTTTTATCTTTGCCTAATTTATTTTAAAATTATTAATGTAAAATTGCAAGAATTTAAACCTTCTCAATAATTTTAATCACAAAATCTAGATCACTTTGTCTGTCAAAAAAACGTTGACAATTAGGTAACAATTATTGTCAAATTGAAGTTGTGTTGTGTTGTTCTGAACTGTTTAGTTTCACAATGAATTTTCCAATAAATGAAATGATTAATATGATCCTCGATTTGGTGACGAAAATATCCTACTTGCAACGAGAATGTATATACAGGGTGGCCAACACAGAATGCGAGGTACTGTATCTGGGAAACTATCCAT
Organism: Vesta saturnalis; assembly: GCA_036346205.1. Taxonomy (NCBI): domain Eukaryota; kingdom Metazoa; phylum Arthropoda; class Insecta; order Coleoptera; family Lampyridae; genus Vesta; species Vesta saturnalis. Next base: position 5,285,236 of record JARFJB010000902.1, on the reverse strand, counting down.
CGTTGAGGCTTGCGCAAAAAAAAGTTATCACTAAAACGGCCAATACAAAAACCTGGAAAATGTTTTCAAGTTTCTGAAATGGCCGCTAGGGGGCGTAACTGCAATTTTGAACCTAAAAAAGTGATGTTTCTGTGAATTCTGCTATATTAACCTATTAAAAAAGTAACTGATCTTTGAAGTCGCCCAAGTTTGTTAAAATCGAATTAGCCGTTTCGAAGATATGAGGGATGATTTAAGGAAACCTTTGAATACCCCCCACCACATTATTTTTATAGATACGTCAAAAAGTGCCAAACAAAAAAAGTTTAGATTGTCCTCGACTTCAAAGATCAGTTATTTTTTTATTAGGTTAATACAGCAGAATACACAGAAACATCACTTTATAGATTCAAGATTGCAGTTACGCCCCCTAGCGGCCATTGCAGAAATATGAAAATATTTTCCAGGTTTTTGTATTGGTCGTTTTAGTAATAACTTTTTTTCCGCAAGCCTCTACGATGTATAGTTTCCCAGATACAGTACCTCGTATTCTTAGTTGGCCACCCCGTACAACGATTTTCTGACTGCAGACAACCGACAAAAGAATCGTTCGAAAAATTATTTCAACGTTTTAAACGTACAGATAATGTTTATGAAAAAATGGAAAGAGAAACATCTGCATTAAATCAAACAAATTATGGTAATATGCTTTTGAAGGTTACAGAAGATCCTCATATTAGTATCCGTCAAATAGCAGTGGAGTTTGATGTAAAAGTTCTGTGCATAGAATTCTCAGAAGACATACTATGCATCCTTATCATATTCACCTCCATTAGGAATTACGAGATGAAGATTATCAACAAAGAATAAACTTTTGTGAATGGGCCCAAGACAATATTCATCGGCAAATTGACTTTTTTGATTTTGTATTATTTGGTGACGAATCCACTTTCCATAGAAATGGGTGTTGTTTCACATCCAAACCGCACTAGGCGTCGTGTATGCTTATCGAAATAAGCGGGTTGCCAAGCCAGCTACAGTAGAAATGGGCGTGGTCGATATAAGGAGTAAAATGATTGAAAAGTAGTTCAAACACCTTACACTTACCATTAATTTACATCATAACCCTCAGTCCGGAAAAATTGTCTAAGCACCACCACAATCTTAAATTTTACTCAAATAAATAGTATTAGTTGGGATGGTAAATCAATCCTATATGACTGTGGAAGACAGGATTGTAGCGTACTCAGTAAAACCATTCACCATTCAAATTCAAGCTACAGTGGAAATGGGCGTGGTCGATATAAGGAGTAAAATGATTGAAAAGTAGTTCAAACACCTTACACTTACCATTAATCTACAACTCACAACCCTCACTCCGGGAAAATTGCCTCTAAGCGCCACCACAATCTTAAATTTTGCTAAAATAAATAGTCTTAGGCGGGATGGTAAATTAATCCTATCTGACTGTGGAAGACAGGATTGTAAAGTACTCAGTAAAACCATTCACCATTCAAATTCAATCACACTTCAAAACAAATTGATCCAAAAGCTTAAGAAAATTCTGAAATACACAAATCGTCGTAAACTTTCTGAACACACCCTGTAAAAATGAAAAAACCCAGATCGTAAGACGTTAACTTAAATACTTTTTAAGTATCCCTCGTATATCTGTAAATTTATATTTCTAACTGTTATAAAACTTTGAATTAAATAAATATTCCCAATTTAGAACATTCTAAATAAAATAAACGAAATCGGTTTAACAATAAATTGTTATCTCAACAAAATGTTTGTTAATTGCTGAATAATTCAAACATAAAGCGGTTAGTGCTTGTATCATCAATAATATCGTTATATTTTATTATTACTTTATCTTTAAAATCGTATTTAGACATTCATTAATAGGTTTAAACTTTAATGCTTCAAAACTGTAATTTATGCTGAATAAAAAAATAAGTACTTTGTTAGTAGTGTTCTGCATTAATATTTCAAAGCTAAAATGAAATTTTGTGATCGATCACAATTTCCAATCGACCCTTAAATTCGAAAATATGCAAAGACTAATTTCACTTATCAGAAGGTGTAACTAGTTAGGCACACAATTGACACGAATAAAGGACAAAATAAATTAAACAGTGGATATATATTGACATATTCCTCATGTAAATATATGCAACGACGTGGTTTAAAAAAAAACACCAAACACATAAATACGTGAAGACCAAAGTTACCCAATTCCTAAAACTAAAAACAACAATATTGCTAAAGTTCGATTACCTTTTTTTGTTTGAATGAACCCTAATTAATGCAACAACAACAACAAAAATGTGCTTAATAGACAATCGTTCTTGTCTTGGCTCGATAAAGTTTGAATCTAATTCTTACATATTACATTAATTAATTCTTTTACAGTGCGGTAGTTGTAGTCAATATGATCTGATTTCGGTGATCCTTTTGAAATTCTTACATGTACTATGCACAAAACACAAAAGGTAACCGTATATTCGCCCTACGCACTCGGCTGTAGTACTCACTAACGCACTGTCTATGGTTTGTTCACTCGCATACCGGGTATAGGAGCTCTTTAGCCTAACATCATATCACCTTACACTGTGATGATTGCCCTTCAAAACGTTTATCACAATGGAGAAATGGTTACTTCCATATACACATTAAAGTTCTTATTTGCTTTTATACAATCAATTTGGTATTGCTAACGATTGTACATATTCAATGTCAATGATGATCACCAATAACTTAACTAAATTTTACAAACTTTCCTTTCGGTCACTTAAATGGTTACCTTCGGTTCTCTTTATGATAATATTAGGCCACGCGTCTCATAATAACACTAATAACAAAATATTTACTGTGTTAACTTCTAATCTGCCTTAGCACTTTTTATTTCTTGAAGAAAATCACTGTTTTCCTTCAATTCACAGTACATCACATTATTTATTTGTGAATTTCTATACGATTTATCCCCTTATTGGTTAATGCAGCCGCTATACATGCTCTGCTAACACTATAATTTTGACAAATAAACTTTGACGCTAAGCAACCTAATGGTTCTGCAACGCACACGACCCGTACTCAGAGTAAAACCTCTAATCAACTAGCACACCAACAACTAACACCTCAAATTTGACACTCGCTTATATACCTTCCGTCCGCCAGGTTGCCAATACGTCACAATAAATTCGCGCTAAAATCAAAATTCACCTATCACAACTGAGTATTTCGTGCGTTTCTTTGCCTCGTCGAAGGTTCCACCGTGGAAGAGGACGCTACCGATGCGAAATAAACGTAGCCATCTTGAATTACTTTGTAAATTCACTAAAAACTTTCCGAAGAAATCATCAATTTCAATTACATTCACACTGTAGATTAACCAGATATCTCAACTTTCTATGCATATCTCATATGTGGGCGAATTCTATTTCCGCACAATCTAACGAACTCCCTCACATTCTATCAACTTCATTCTTGAACATGCATTAAATTTTTTTCGGTGCGGTAGTCCATGTGATCTGCTTCGATAGTCCTTTTTTTAATTCTTAGATGCACTATGCACAAAACACAAGAGGTAGCCGTATATTCGCCTTACACACTCCGCTGTAGTACTCACTAACGCAGTGTCTATGGTTTGTTCACTCGCATACCGGGTATATGGGCTCTTTTTAGCCTAACATCACATCACCTTATACTGTGATGTTTGCCCTTCAAAACGTTTACCACAATGAAAAATGGTTACTTCCATATATATACTCATTAAAGTTCTTATTTGCTTTCATAAAATCAATTTGGCATTGCTAACGATGGTCACCAGTATCTTAACTAAATTTTACAAACTTTTATTTCGATCACTTAAATGCTTACCTTCACTTTTCTTTATAATAATATTAGTCACGCGTCCCACAATTGAACGCTAATAATAAAATATTTACTGTGTTAACTTCTAATCTGCCTAAGCACTTTTTATTTCTTGAAGAAAATCACTGTTTTCCTTCAACTCACAATACATTAAATTATTTGTTTGTGAATGTCTATACGATCTATCCCCTTATGGGTTAATGCAGTCGCTATACATGCCCTGCTAAACTATAATTTTCACAAATAACCTCCAACACTAACCATTCTAATGGTTCTGCGCGCGCACGACTCTTACTCAAAACCTCTAACTCGCCCCTCAAATTTCACACTTGCTTATATACCTTCTGCGCGCCATATTGCCAATACGTCACAATAAATTCGCGCTAAGATCAAAATTCACCTATCCCAATTGAGAAATTCGTGTGTTTCTTTGCCGCGTCGAAGATTCCAACGTCGAATAAGACGCTAACGATGCGAAATAAATGTAGCCATCTTCAATTACTTTGTAAATTCACTAAAAACTTTCCGAAGAAATCATCAATTTCAATTACATTCACACTGTAGATTAACCAGATATCTCAACTTTCTATGCAAATCTCATATGTGGGCGAATTCTATTTCCGCACAATCTAACGAACTCCCTCACATTCTATCAACTTCAATCTTGAACATGCATTAAATTTTCCTACTGCACCACTTTATAAAAATTTCTACAAACAAACATATGCATACATATTCCTTACTGCACGTTAATAAAATGTATCATAAACTCACTCACTCATACGTCTACAACCATTTCTTTAGTCCAAATTCTTCCATTCACAGTAGCAAAAAGACTAGTAGTTTTACCAGTACCGTATCAATAAAAATTTACTCAAAACATTATTTCTCAACCAAATTTAACGTTGTCAACACGAAAATCTTTCTACAACATTCAAATATTCTTTCACACGATAACCAATGCATCACTAAATTCCAGTGGCGTATCAATTACGCCAACTTACATTACGCATACACAAAAAAAATTATTTTCATGGAAACTAACTTCAGCTACATTCAAAACACGTGACATACGTTATCAAAATAATATACATACAAAATAACCTTACAGTGTGTCAACAGACACAATTTCTTTAATGGTCGAGTAAATGGTAGGGTTTATTTAGATTTTTTACGAACCTACTTACCTCGACTTTTGCAACATGTTCACCGTAATATACGCAATCAAATGTGGTCTTTATATGATGGGGCACCAGTTCATCATACCGCTCCAATTCACAGCTACCTGAACAACGTGTTTCCGAACAAATGGATAGGAAGGGGCGGACGGTTTAGCTGCCTGCTAGATCACCGGGACTTTCTAAAATTCATTTTTTTATGTGGGGTTACATTAAAAATGAAGTGTATAAAATTCCACCGACAACGCAGCAAGACATGAAGCAAAGAACTCCAGATGTGTTACAAACTATTAATGTTCATATGCTTCAAAATTAGCAATGATTTTTGAACACTGCATTATTATCAATGGAGGTCATTTTCAACATTTGTACTAAAAGCTTTCATTTGGTTTTTTTATTTTTTTTATTATTTGTTAATGAGTTCTGTTAGTGCTAGTTCTATTTAAATTAAATTTAATTTTATAAGGTGTTTATTATTACTAAAGCCACACATAACAAAAAAGAGCACTTATTAAATAATGATTCAAATTATTAAAATCCATTTTAGTTTCTTTTAATAAAAGTATTTATACTATTTACATTCTTATAATTTTAAATTAAGCATTTTAAAAGGAAAAGGAAAAGATAAAAAGAACAATTTATTGTTTTTTGCCAAAACAGATCGTTAAAAAGCTAACTTGATAAAATCAAAAATTAAATATATGACTGGATTTTGTTAATGAAAGGAAAATATCTCAGACACCGTCGAAGTTAGGTATAGGGAAATGTTAATAAGAATGAAATGGTTATTTAGTGGCTTCCTAGAGCACAAGAAATATAGGATGTTCTATTTAAGTTAAGTGAGAAAAGTACAGATTTGCGTTTTGACTCGCCCTGTATACAAAGTATAATAATTGTGAAACATAATTGATCTGGTAAACTTCACTTACAAAAAATAATCTTTGTCATAAAATAACGAAAATTGATTACATTAGAAAAGATACACGGTCCTGAATTCAAGACGATTTTAAGCTTGGAGTGACCATAACTTTTAAAATCCTCAATATACGCCAATCAAACATCATATCAAACATAAAATAGAAAATATGTGATGCCATTTAAAAAGAGTATGTTTGGATAGGTTTGAAGTTATAGAGTACGCTGTACATTTATAAATAATTTTGGTTTATGCACCTTGAGATGCTACCGTACTATTGGGACACCCTGTGCTTTATACAAGTTAAAATCACAGAGTAACTGTGTTAAAATAAAGTAAAGGAATTTTCTCTCTTAAATTCTTCTCCATAAATCGACGGTTCTCTGTAACAAGCAATTAAAAATTTTATGTTAAGTAAAACTCACTTAATAATTTATATAATTATACTTCCCAAATTTTCATTCTGACAATTTGAGTTGCCTATACTAAAGGCGCTTGCGATTTAAAAACATTTAGGGATGTCGCAGAATGAATCCGCTCATACCATCTCATCTGAAACCCGGAGCTTCCGATTGCGTCCGTCACCTTTGTCACACACTGTGTCCGCTCACCTCATCTCAGACCTTCCGTTGCCCAGGTTATTTCACGTTCATCCTCCGTGATTTACTTCAGGCAACCATAGTGTACGTACAGTGTGTTCTTTAGTTGTGATTTAAAATGAGTGACAGTAGCGTGCGGACGAAGATGTGATTTTTGCTTTGGTACTTGCGCCCGAAGAACAGGAAAAAAAGAAATAAATTATGGGTACATGATATAAACGCTGTGAGAAATAAGGAAGGGAAGTTCCATGCACTATTTGAATGATTAAAACAAGACAACAGAAGATTTTTCCGTTATTTTCGTATATTCGTATATATTCATATATTCGGAGCTACTGGATCTTATAGAACCTGTCATAAGAAAAAGAAACACTAATTTTTTACACGTCTAAATCGCAACTAGGCATCGTGTGGGCTTACCGAAGTAAGCTGGTTGCCAAGCCAGCTACAGTGGAAATGGGCGTGCCCGGTATAAGGAGTAAAATTATTGAAAGGTAGTTTCAAACACCTTACACTTACCATAAATCTACAACTTACAATGCTCAATCCGGGAAAGATTGTTGCTAGGTGCCACTCAATGTTAAATTTTGCTAAAATTTGTTTTAGGCGGGAGTTAAATCAGTCTTATCTGACTGTGAAAGACAGGATTGCAGCCTACTCAGCAAAGCATTCACTACTCAAATTCACTCACACTTGAAGAGAAATTGATCCAAAAGCTTAAGAAAATTTTGAAATACACGGGTCGTCGTAAACTTATTGAACACACTCCGTATATATAAAAATTCCAAATGATATAACGTTAATTTTAATACTTTTTAAGTATCCCTCGTATAAATTTATATTTCTACCTGTTATAAAACTTTGAATTAAATAATATTACTCAATTTAGAAAAGAATAAAAATAAATAAAAAAGGTCGGTTTAATAATTGTTATCCCAACAAAACATTCGTTTGTTTCTGAACTGTTTACAATAGACCGGTCAGTGCTGTGATCATAAATAGTATTTTTATATTTTATTAATACTTTATCTTTTAAAAAATCGTATTTAGACATTCATCAGTAGGTTTAAATTTTAATACTTCAAATCTGTAATTTATACGTAATAAAAATATTTCGTTACCAGTGTTCTGTACCTGATTGACTGTAAGATAATTCAAAATAGTTAAAATACAATTTTGTAATCTATCCGGCTCATTACGCAATTTCAAATCGATCATTAAACTCAAAATAAACAAAGATTAAATTCAATTATCAGTATATGAACCCGTTACTTAAATTGACACAGATTAATTGCAAAAATCTCATAATCTTATCTCGTCTGACACAAGTAAACAACAAAGTAAATTAAATACTGGATATATATTGACAAATTGGCTTGTAAATATGTACAAACACGTGGCTTAAACAAAAACCACTACGAAAATCAATGCTTATAGACTAAAATTTCCCCAAAATTTTGAATACAAAACACATTAAAATAGATAAAGTTCGATTATCCCTTTTACTTACAAAAAAAAATAAATTGTTAACTCAAGAAGCAAAAATGAATCTAAAAGATAATCGTACTTGCATCTGTCAAACAAAAACAAACTAATTCTTACGATTTATGTTAATTAATCCTTTATCCGTAGGTATAGTGAAGTCCATATGGTCTGCTTCCAATAATTCTTTTTAAATTGGCGTACACACTATGCACAAAACACAGAAGACGGCCGTATTAGTTGAATAGACTGACCGTTAAACTCACTACAGAACGGAAACACCTCGCGTATCTCACATGAGCTCTTTGCTTTAACATAACATCACATGTTACGCTTTAGTGTTTGCCGTTCAACGTAAATGTTTAACACAATGACTGTTTCCACATAAATGTTAGAATTATTAGTTGTTTTTATACAATCGACTTATATTGCTAACAATTGTACTTCATTCAATATCAACGATGATCACCAACGTCTTAACTAAATTTTACAAACTTTCAGTTCGATTACTTAAAGGGTTACTTTAGGCTTTCTTTTTATTATTAGATCACGATCTCTTCAAATCTGTTATAGCACTTTTTAAATTTCATGAATAAAATCACTATTCTTTCCTTCAACTCACAATTAAACTATTTATTTATGAATGTCTATATACGATTTATCCCCTTATGGGTTATTGTAGCCCCTATATATGCCTTGTTACTAAACTACAATTTCACAAACAAAAATCCACACTGACCATTCTAATGTCCCTTCAAAAACCACCGCACGTGAAATCTCCCTTACTTAAGCAATGATGGAACTATCAGAACTGAACTCTCTATCCCTTCAATTGCGCTCTCTTACATACCTTCTGCCCGCAATATTACCAAAACGTCACAATATATTCGCGCTAACATCAAAATTCACCTATCACCAACGAGATCTCAACCATTTCCTTACCGCGTCGAAGGTCTCATAGTGGAACAAGACGCAAGCGATGCAAAATAAACGTAGCTATCTTGAATTTACTTTTAAATTCACTGAAAACTCTCCGAAAAAAACATTAATTGCAATTTCATGCACTCTGTACACTATTCAGATCATAACTCAACTTTCTATGAAAATTTTGTATGTGGGTGAATCCTCTTCCGTACAATTTAGGCAACTACTTCACAATCTAACAACTTCATTAAATTTTCCTATTGCACAATATTACAAAATTTTTACAAACAAAAATATGCATCCATATTCCTTACTACACATTAATACAATATCACTATATCATAATCTCACTCACTCATACGTCTACAACCATTTCTTTAATCAAATTCTTTTATATACGTTAGCAAAGACCAGTAGTCTCTTACCAGTGCCGTACGAGTAAAAATGTCCCCAAACCGTTATTTCTCAAACCAAATTGAATGCTTTCAACATGAAAATCTTTCTACAACATTCAAATATTCTTTCATATATCTAATGCTTCATTAAAAATTCCAGTGGCGTATCATTTACACAAATTTACATTTTGCATACACAAAAATTTTTTTTTCATACAAACACTTCGTTTACATTCAAAATACGTTACATACGTTATCAAAATACTGCACATACATGATGCGTCAAAATAACCTTACACATTATTTTATAAAATTCACCAGCTGGATGACTAGCAGTAACATTGAGGTAAGAAATTTTTACTTTAATTTAAACCAAAAGTTTTATTAGAATACAAATACGAATAATTTTCGCAAAATATACCATAGTTAAAAAGTTCTTAATTTCACAAATGAACGGAAAAAATTATTATAAATTGGTGTATGTACCAGTATACCCATTTTCCGGGAGTTCATCAACCTGACGTTCAAGCGATAATTCTGCAGAGGACGGCTCCGAGGATGTATAAATTGGTGAGTGACTTGCTATTCTAGGTGAGGAATTTGTTGGCCATGAAGAACTCCCCGGATATGGATTCCGACAGCAATGAAATTGTTGTGGTCTGGTACGGCTGTTGTGAAACAGATCGAGGCTGTCCGAAAAATCTATTGTGTCTTGACGACATTCCCTTCCTGAGTCCGAATTTCAAAGAATATTCTTCATCTCGTATTCCGACAATAAATTCTAGATCTTGTCCTTTATTTCTACCTGAAGTAGATGAAAGTTCTAACCGTATCTTCAGCCGATTAGAAATATCAGGTTAGGTGATCACCGTGACTACGAGCCATATTTTGTTTTTCTCTTTTCTGCAAATAATACATTGAGAACAGAAGAAATGGGTTACTCTCTCGGCCTTGGCTTCTTTTTCAGAACATAGTCGGTAGATGTCGGTGTCTTTCTAAATAAATTTGACTATATATTTTTTGCTTGGTCATTCCAAAAATTTACATCTTCTGTATCAGAGTTCATTGACGTTCTCTCCGTCGTGTCTTCTTCATTGATTTCAATATTAGCTTTCTGACTTCTAGACTCGTTCAAATGGTCGTTGAGAACAGACATTTGCTCCTCATGTTTATAGTTTCTTATTTTTTGGCCGCCTGACCACTAGTAGTTTGCTGTTCCTCTCGGGCTTTACGATAGTCATCTCTGAGTTGTTTGCATCTTTTTTTTTTAAGTAGGGAACCTAGAACAATACTGCCAAATTACCACTAATACAAAAAAGATGTTTTTTATTTAGATTTAGATAGTGACGGATCTAGAATTGTTTGTGGTGGTGCGGGGGGAGTGAAAGGGAGGGGCGACACACATGTTCCCACCCCAACAACCGGCACTGGATAAAGCTACAAGTTCTAACGTTTGGTGAATTTGTTTCCAGGTTTCTTGGTCATGCAGGAACCTACAGATGAGTTGCTTTCAGCTACAGAATGGGCGAATCAACCGTTGCGGATATTGTCTACTCTACCAGTAAGGCAATATGGGAAACGCTGTCACATTTTATGACAGAGAAGCCTAAAAACAGTGGTTCTTTGTACTTCAACCATTAAAATGGATTTAGTACAGTAGTGATGAGCCTAACAGATTCAGACTGCAAATTTATTGCTGTCGACCTTGGTGCATATGGAAAAAACAGCGATGGTGGTGTCTTCTCAAAATCAAAACTGGGACAACATCTATTTCGTGGCCTTCTTGAAATACCACCTCCTAAAAGTCTAGGAGGTCTTAGGATTGTGCTCCCCCATGTGATGATAGGTTATGGGGCGTTTCCCCTACAAAAAAATCTTATGAGTCCATATCCTGGCCCACAATTGGTTAATAACAGACCAAAAAAGAAGAGCTGTAGAGAGTGATTTTGGTATTCTGGCTCAAAAATTCCGGATATTTTTCCAAAAATTGCAAGTCAATCCTGAACATGTTGATATTACAGTTTTGGCAACAACTTGCTTATCTCATTGGAGATGAAAAAAATGTATGACCGGAGGAAGAACTTGTACATGACGAACAGTTTAATGGGTTACAGTCCCTGCGATGGACAGGGGGAAATTATGCACTAGACGCTTTGAAATCAGGGAAGGGTTCAAGGAGTATTTCATTTTTGGTTACGGTGTAGTACCTTGGAAGGACCAGATGATCAATAGAGGCGCTAGGGTTTAAATTCCACTAAAACTTCAGCATTTTTTTTGCACATAAATCCATGATATAAATTAATTTATAACTTTATTTTTAACTAATTATACCTACCAGTACGTATAAATAAAGAAACCAATGCAATATGTAATTATGATTTAAAGATAACTTCATGTAAAATTTGCTACGTGTGTTATTTGAATTAGACATTAAAAAAAAAGAATAATAAACTAATTTTCTTTTATTAAAAAAAATAGGGTTTTTAAAACAGTCACATGTTTATCAAAGCTCCTTTCTTGCATTTGTTTGTTTACCTATATCGGGGATGGTGAAACTTTTTCACTGTCCGTGCCACAAGTTTGTGAATAATCTTTATCAAATTGCTAACATCAGGTGGAGGAGTTGAGAGAGACGATTCAGTGAGAGAACGGAGACGGTATGCCTCTGCGCGAAACTTCCGACTATCCGATAAAATATCTTTTTCAGCGAGCGGAGCGGAAAGTCTCAGATGAGATGAGCGGACGCAGTGTGTGGAGTACCATTTGAATACATAGTTTTTATAATTTTCCGAGATGACAGTTCTGAGATGAGATGAGCGGATGCATCAGCGAAAAGCCTTAACAATTCAAAAATTATCACAAAGGTTTTACTTCGGGTCAACCTCAAAAAGACCTAGTTAAAACTTTCACTGTATATTGGTTATTTTGTTTTTAGAGTTAAAAGAGAGAAGTTGATTAAGGCTTTAGAATAGTTTTAATTAACATATATTAATCCATATTATAAGTTTGAAAGTAATTTGTTGAATAGCATTATTTCGTTAATTGAATTAAAAGTATTTCCCTTATGTCAAAGCCATAACATCTAGGTAAGAATTCTTTTATGTCTTCATTTGTCGCAATCTAAAATCAATTAAATTGTTTTATCGTAGCTTCACCGTTCACCAGTTCGTCATCTTCAAGTTAGTTTGGATAATTTCTCTGCATAAAGTAATGGTAATTGGCGTAACAATTAGTTTGGGGTACACATCGTTCGTACAATCTGAAGACCTGTACATCGTAGAACATTTAATTTAAGAACGACTGGAATCGCTTCTACACTTAGCGTGTTGGTATTTTTCTGGTCCTTAGTAGTGACTTAAATTGAGAAACCGTCAACTCAAGCTGTGCAAAATCCATATTGAACAAGTAATTCTTTAACATTCATGCATGTATTCTCGTCTTGCAGTTCGGTTATGTTAGCAGGGACGTCAATTACCAATGTAGTATGTAGTCTTGCTTATCTGTAAATATTATTAATCATTAGTTAACAATTAGTCGTAAGTTGAGCTATTGACAATTGAACTTATTCATTTCGATATGATATTAAAAATTACTATAAAGGGTTATTCGTGATTACCTATAACGATTATTTGGGATTGTAACAATATAATTTAATATAAATTTTGTTGGTAATCAATTTATTTACCCTAACCGTCTCTGTTCACTGTGATGAATTTATATTTCTGTGTAGGAATTAACTCTACTATCACAGGGCCTAGTGCTGTTTAGTTTAATTGTTAAGATCTATCGCATTGCGAGATTGTAGGTACAGGGTGCTTCTCAAGCGCTTGCAACAAGTGCGTGCGGTATGGCGTAATCGGCTTAGTGTAAGTACACGGCTTCCGATTACATTATGTTGCATTTACGCATTCTAACTCGAATACTCCTAACTCCATTCACATATTTTACTTTTTGTTTGCCTTATATTGAAACAGTCAAACATTATAGGTTTTTTAATTAATGTATGGTTCTTTTCTTTTGACTCTTACATCTTGTCTGTTAGAGTATAACCACGCTCGGACTGAGTTGGCTGGACAATTATAAGCTACCGCCTCACAGCGCAGCTGAGTTATTGTTAAGTTGATCTATTTTCTAGGATTATGCATTAGTGTTGGTAGCAGGAAATCAGAAAAACAAATGACCCGTGCTTATTTCATAATTCGTTTAATAGTAGGATGCGTATTCGATACAAAACGAAACTAGTTAATTGCCAAAAGTTCTTACCTACTTAAGTAAAACGTGTTACTGTTTATTATTTTTGAAAAAAATTTGTATTCTGCAACGATTAATCCGTGTTTATTTGGTAATTCATTTAGTAGTAGGCTCCGTCTTCGGGATAAATCAAAATTAGTTAAATATCAAAGGTTCTTACCTACTTAACGTGTTCCTGTTTATTATTTTATTGTTATTATGATGAAACATTACACGTATTCAAAATTAACTGACGCATTTTGCATTTGGCGAATGTGGAGGTAATTCTCGAGCTGCAGCAAGAGTATATTTAGAAAGATTTCCAAATAGACATCAACCGCACGATACCATTATTGCTTCAATTAACCGTCGCCTATCTGTTTTTTGCAAATGAAGTCAAACTCTGGACGCCAGCGTCACATTTGAACTGTTCAGGTAAAAAAGAGCATATTAGAAATTATTGAGGGTAATCCAACTACAGGCACTAGACGCGTGTCTTCGCTTCTCAATTGAATATTTCTAAAAATGTTTTTCACCGAAACACTTACTGAACAATTTTTAAATCCGTACCACATCCAAAAAATTCAAGAACTTTCACCCACAGATCCACTACCTAGACGAGAATATTGCTAATGATTGATGAACAATTTCGTTGAAGATTCTCAGATTGTTGCTAAAATTCTTTTTACGGATGAAGCCTGTTTCACTAGAGATGGCATCTTTAATTCTTATAATTTCAACAAGTGGGCAGATGAGAATCCTAATGTAATTGAAGAAGGTTGCTTTTAACATAAATTCAGCATAAATGTATGGGCAGGAATTGTTGAAGAATGTATTATTGGTCCCGTTATGATACCCAACCGACTACATTGCCCCGCGTATTTGGAGTTTTTACAGAATAACTTGTGAGAACTTCTAGAAGATGTGCCAGATCCCAGACAAACTTTATGCACGATGGTGCCCTACCACATTTTGGATTACCTGTGAGATAATATCTGCACACACAGTTCCCTAACCGGTGGATAGGACGAGGTAACGATGCTCCTATAGTCTGGCCGCCTAGATCGCCGGTTCACAATCCCTTAGGTTTCTTTGTTTGGGATGACAGAATGCCCTTTAGTATCGTTTTAAGATTCAAGATGGAGCGTCAGTTAAAGCGTCCCTTTTCAGCAATAGTTGCGGGGACATCGAGTTGTGGTAAATCTTATTTTATCGTGGATTTTCTAAAAAACATTGAAACTGTATGCGATACAACCTTTAAAAAAATTATCTGGTTCTACAAGCCGTTATTCAAACACCTCTCGGTTGAGTTTCAGAAGGGGTTACCTGATATGGAACTGTTTGACGGTGAAAAACCGGTCTTAATAATAATTTACGATCTAATGCCTGAAACTAACGGCTCGATAGTGGATATTTTTACAAATGGATGCCATCATAGAAACCTAAATGTGTTTTTCTTAACGCAAAACATATTTCATCAACGGCGTGGACAGAAATATTTCGCTCAAAGCTCATTATGTAATTCTGTTTAAGAATCCGCGTGACAGAGCTCAGATACAGCATTTAGCAAGACAGATTTCACCTGATAACCCGAAATTTTTAGAGGTTGCGTACCAGGATGATTTAAAGCAGAATACGCTGGATGTGCTACGCTATAGAATAAACTTATTCAGGCCGCAAGGCATTTGTCAGGTGTATATAGCGAAACAATGCTTTAAACCTCACAGTCATAAAGATTACATCATATATGATGGCTGACGTTTCAATCAAAAACACCGATATCCTCCACGCATTAGCCAGATTAAGTAAAAGTCAACGTGATGCTTTATTAAAATGTCTGGATAGTAAGCAGGTCGAATGTATCTACCAGTGTGCACACAACATTTTAAAGGGTGGTGTACCTCTGTCAGCTGACCAAAAGCATCGACTCTGTCAACATAAGCACACTTTAAGACGCTTGTCACAGAGAGGCGAAGAAGGGAAGTGCATTTCTACCACTCCTGTTAGGACCATTACTTGGCAATATTCTGTTTCAATAACAGCTATGGACTACAATCTGAAGATGATTATTCTACCATTGGATTTTATACAACGCTTGCAGGCTCCAGACGTCACACAAAATAACATTTTAACGCACTTTAGCGACGATATGGACAAAGTTTTAAAACCAAAATGACTGACTATGACAAATGGCAGCAGTATAATCAGGTGCTTTAAAGATATCTACACTTTTCCAATCAATTACGCCAACCCGCTAAAATAACAAACGCCGCTGATGATGATGTTAGAGATTTACCGAAACGCAAAAGCCTAGCAGACGATAAAATAGTATCAACTCTTTCGTCTTCATATAGGAAGAATGGTGAGGCTTTCTTGCGTATGCTGAATATAGGCGGTGATGTATTTTCGAATAAAGGGGATACTGTCACAATAAAAGATGAGATCATCCCACATTTCAACATTATCTATCTGGTTCACGAAACGTTAAGGCAGAGAAAAACTACAAACTTGCACAGCTGGCGACTATAGGTGAGAATTACGATGCCGATAGTGCATCGCGGGATACACCAAGTGGATTCTCTCGAAGAAGAAGAATTTCACTATATTGGGATACGTGGTCAACATAACACGGGTACTGCATACTATGAATTTTAAGTAAACACAGTAGTGACTACAACTACGTAGTAATGGTTATTGATGTGCTTAGCAAGAGAGCGCCGGCGCGAGCTCTTAAAACGAAGACATCTGTAATTGAAGCAGTCGCCGCTATTTTTAAGGAGTGTGACAATACACCGTCAAATCTACAGACGGATAAAGGCAAAGAGTTTGTGACGGACCGTGTACAAAACTTTTTTAAGAAACAAAATATCAATTTCTATGTAACAAATAACCCTGATGTAAAAGCATCTGTAGTTGAAAGATTTAATAAAACATCGAAAACAAGGATATGGCGTTATTTAACCTACAAAAATTCCTACGGTATCCAAAAATTTGTGACTGCTTACAACAATAGCCCACATTCAGGTATAAAGATGGCCCCTGCGGCTGTGAACGATGAAAACATTTTGGAAGTGTGGTGTTACCTGTGCGCGAAAGGCTTAGGCCCACCACGTCAGAATCGCCAGAACTTAGTACACCTTTGAGAAGGGATATGAAACGAATTGGAGTGAGGAAGTTTTTACAATTAGTGCAGTGATAAAAAGAAGACCAACCAGTTTATCGAATAATCTATCTTAATAACGATCCTGTATAGGGTACCTTTTACGACAAGGAATTGCAAGTTGTTACGGTTGATAAAGACACCCTATTCAAAATCGATAAGATTTTAGCAAAGAATGGTCGTGGACGGTATAAACAATACCTGGCCAAGTGGCGCGGATACAGTAACAAATTTAATAGTTGGGTGTTGGCTTCGCAGCTGAGAGATATATAAAATGGAGTTTTATCTTTCTTTGTTGAGTAATAGTTCTAGGACATATTTTCCTGGTAATATGACCTCAAGCTTTATTACACAGCTTCCAAGGCGAGTAAGATTAACGCCCATATATCGAAACGCTGCTAAACTGTAGTAAGGAGACCAAGACTTCACATCTAGGTTGTACTTTATGGCACAACATCCGGGCAGATGAATACGCTGGGCCACGCAAATAACCTTTCTCAAAACGTCCAGTACTTGCAGCGACCAGTAAACAGATTGAGATGATTGGTCACGTGCACTCGGATTTATTTAATCAAGAAAAGTTTCTCATAAGTGGTGTTGAGTTAAAGGCTAAATTTGTACGATCAATCTTTAGTCTAATGGCGGCACACGGCTCAAATTATAAGACGAGAATTATGGACGCTAGTTTACTGGTGAGACGTATGCGAATCAATCCCACCATTCTAATTGCGCATGCTAAAGGAACTGCTACAAAATACCCTGTTAAACGGACAGACATAAAAGTGCTAACTATACCTGCGGGGGATCTAGGAAAATTCACCGCCAACAATTCACCGACAGCAATTCACCGACAACAATTCACCGAAACCAACATTCACCGGAAACAAAATTATTATTTAACTAGTTATTGAAAAGTAACTTATCTATAACCACCAGATAGTACTTGGGTAAATATGCTTACCCCCTATTTATATTATTTTTCACTAATATTAAACAAAATTAATGACACCGTGGTTTGCTATTTTCTATAGTAATAAAGCTTTATTTAACTTTAAGTATGGCTTAAGAATTACGGTGCAAACGGCCATTATTGTAATGTTCTTTTAATAGGGATCTATTAAAGGTAATTATTTGACTAATTAGTGAACAAAACTAAATGAGTTATGATAATGTACTTTTCATAGGAATTAATTAAAGGTAAATCAAAATCGAATAACAGGAGGTAAGTTATTTTTAACTAATTAGAAAACAAAATTATTGTTACTGTAATATATTTTTGTTAAGATTCTATTGAAGATAATTAAAATATCTAATAATTATTCTTATTATGAGCGATGAATTTTTGTTTCGGTGAATGTTGATTTCGGTGAATTGTTGTTTCGGTGAATTGTTGTGGCGGTGAATTTACTTTCGGTGATTTGTTGTCGGTGAATTGTTGGCGGTGAATTTTCCGCCACCTGCGGGCATACAGCGAAAATCATTGGATAATCTTTCCTGGGGCAGTTATCTAAACGATGTATCGTATGCTTTGTAGCAAATAAAACCTTCAACGGTGGTTACGCCTCAAACTCGTTCAATTTTCATCACAGCAATATTAACTACATGTCGTTATGTATTGACGGCCAACAAATTCCTTCGAAGGCCTTACAACCAGATTTTACAGCTAATGCTTTATATATAAGGGCGTATCACACCTTATTCTCCGGAACGGGTATTAATTTTTTGAATGACGGCAACGGTAGCGATTACTCCAACCGTTACTATTTAATGGCCTTTAGCCTAACCCCTGACTTGTCTGCAAACGATAGCACTCATTGTAATTTGGTTAGAAACGGCTCCCTTTGCCTAGAAGTCGGCTTTGAAGAAGCTCTCGCTGAAACCGTTAACTGTTCGGTGTACGCCGAATTCGATAACGTGATTGAGATCGATAAACATCGGAATGTCGTCGTGGATTTCATCTGTTAAAAGCGATAACTCTAGATTACAAGCTTCAGTGTACAGTAGCAGTTGAAAGAATATGGAAGCATACTTGGATGTATAAATTTTAGAGGTATTAATAACGAATTCATACCTAAACAAATTGCCGCAGTTACAGATCATGGTTCGTTATTGCTGATGCTGATAAAGTCCCGTCGAGATTATTTTATATCAAAACCCATGTCAAAACAGATAAGGTACTTGGAGGATAAATATCACGGCTTGAAATAGCAGTCAGGGTATGTGCATTACAACTATTTCCAAGAGGAACTGATAAGAATCATGCTGCCGTTTAACAAAATTCACGTTAAGGGCAGTGAAAAACATCAGTTTTTAAGATTCCTTAACAAACCAATACTACACCTGGACGAAATTGGTTGTCCGTCGATTAAAAAATTAAAAATATTATTAGTTACATAATTTTTCCCTCTGGACCTAAGAGGTTGAATGTTGTTTCACAGTTACTTTTTTGTAATTTTGACCTCAATTTCGACCCCGTGCGTAACCAACAACTCTTTCAACTGATCTTTCTTACTAGAAAAGGAAGTTGGCTTGTATAACTGCACCAAGCAATTTCCGGGTAGTTGGGACAACGTAGGAATCAGCTGTTTAGTCACCCAGCTTTGAAACCACTCCTATTCATAATTTTATGCTAATCCCAATTCTCGTTCCCGGATCGAGTAAATAGTCTCAATTTTCTAAAAACCCTAACTTACACCCAGCGAGTAAAATGGTATACCTTTTACTTTATACCTTTTGATGTCAGAATCGCGCACCAAACGATGGATATTAGAACCATTTTAATAAATCCACGTTTCGTCTAGATACCCAAATCTGGCCGGAACTTTGCAACTGTAGAAACTTTCTCAAAAAATTAATATTATCTACAATGACGTTTTTCATTTCACACAAAATGTTCTGCCTATTGACACGTTTGTGTATGTAACCCTTTGATATAAGAATTCTAAATAATGTAGTTCGACCCTCATGAAAACCGAAATCTATGTTAACCTGATGATATAATTTGCGCTATATGTAGACTTTAAATTTAAACCTACGACCAAATACATACCGTCAACCGGGGTAAAGTCGATCAAAAAATGAAGTTTTTCCGCTATTGCGTGTAAACTACTTGAGTTTTTTGTGCAAAAATAAATATATATCATCCTTGATATTTAAGATACAAGATACCGCGGTGAAGTAATTTTGACGCATGGCCGTTTTTCTCTTTTTTTGTGGGTAAAAGGTGATCGACTTTACCCCTTGATCTGGGGTAAAATCGATCACCCATTCAAAACAACGTAAAATCGATGTTACACTAGGATATAGGTAAAGTCGATATAGAATATGTAATAGTAGTATGTTTAACAATTTTATTAAAAAAAAAGGGGCATCAGAAACTCAAAGTATACACAAATAGGCCTTTATTTAATAGGAACTGTACGTTTTTACAGGTGGAACAAGTTTTGTTTTAAATATAACAGAACATTTTATGGCTTAAGACTTATTCTAAAAATAAACATATTTCAAGAAAAACAAAACAAAAACTGAAATAAACTCAAAAACTTATTCTAGGTCAAATCCTTCAGGTAGTGTAAAAAAATGGCTTCCTCTGCGTGCAGCTTTTAATGTTATTTTTTGTACGATTTGATCTTTGATAACCTTCGCCCAATCAGGATTTTGAGGGAAAAACCTGTTTTCTTAGAGTGCTAATGGTTATCGATGATTCCAAAAGTTCTTGCACCTTTCCTACATAAAATCTGTCGCGTTTGTTTGTTTTAAACTTGGTTATGACAAAATCATTTAGCAACAATTTTTTTGTTTGGTTAGCAGCAGCGTCCGCAGTTGTTCTGGTTGTTTGCTTTGGTTGTTCTTGGTTGGTTGATGATTTGCCAATTTCGTAATCGCCCATATATCCTAACTTCAATGTGTTTTTGACATTTTGGAGGTCAGGGAAAGGCGAGGGAGATTTACTTTTTTCCGAAATTTCATGGTCCGACTCACTTTCCAGCAAGTCTATCTCGTCCGTATCATCGTTGCTGCTACTGCTACTAATTTCTTTTTTTCTTTTATTTGCGAACACTTTTTTTGCATTACCCTTTGTTGTCTCTGAAATACTAAGATCGCTGCTGCTTATACTTTTCCCCGCTACAACGTTGATTTTTTTCCCCCTTTTTGGAGCGTGAGAAGGTCCAGATTTTAGTTCACTAAGGTGGTCCACAATAACATCTGTCCAAACTTTTTGTGTAGGTCCACTTTCTCTGGATTGTGTCGTGGAAGTTTATTAAGGACTGCATTGGGGTTGGACGGGACTATCCCGCATGCTTTAAATCCTGTAATGGAATTTGCTTGCGATCTCAATCCAACGTCTTCAATAGTATCCTTAAGATGCCTTGGAAAAAGTGTTTTAGGTAGCACGCCTCTGTGTTTTATTTTCCACTTCTCCAAAATTTTTTTCCAAGAGGCTTTCAATGGGCGAAAGTAAGCCACATCTAAAGGTTGTAGTAAATGGGTCGAGTTTGGAGGGAGTAAAACAAATTTGATGTTGTTATTTTCACATTCTCTTATTACACTTACGGTTATGTGACTGTTTAAATTGTCTCCTATGAGCACTTTTTCGCCATCTAACGTTCTAAAATATGGTAGGGTAATGCGGTAAAACCAGTCCTCAAAAATATTTGCGTCAAACCAACCGCTTGGTGAATGGTTATACTTTGATCCCGCCAAACCACCTTCCATCCAACCTTCGTAGGAGTGTTTTTCCTTGTACACCACGTATGGAGGAAGCTAGGTGCCATCAGCAACAATAGCAAACATTACCGTTTTATTAGTTTTTGAACTATCTATAGCTCAAAAAGCATGTTTGCTTCCTTTTTTTAAAACAACTTTGGCGACGCCAGGGTCATCTACAAAGTTAGTTTCATCGTAGTTCACTATGTGTGAAGCTGGAACATCTTTAATAGTTTTTTTCTAAATGATCGAAGTACTCTCTAACTGTTTCATAACTTAAAGAAGCTCTAACCCGCATTGTGTTTTCTGCGAGTTTTACAGTAACATCCGGATTCCGTTTCATAAATCCTGCAAACCAATCAGTTCCCAGCAAATTATCTCAAAACCGTTTCTCAGTTTGGCCACGTTTATTAAGGCTTTGTTGCACAATATACCTAACGTCAATGGGTTTCAGGGGAAACCCCCATTCTGCACAAACCTGAAGTGCCTCAACCAACTGCCTCTCACTATCGTTACCTAGTGCCTGCGGTCTTCCATATTTTAAAGTAACCCTACCATGAACATGGTCGTTAAGTGTAGAGTATGGTACCCCTTACTGCACAGAAGCGGCTCGCATTGACATCTGTTGTTTTTTCACTGCCTCCACTGCTCTTTGTAAATAAATTTCGTCATAATTTTTATTCCCTTTGAGTCCAATTTTCTTTATGTACTTTCGAGGCATCTAGAATACAAAAATTTGCTATTTATGTTTAAACAATAAATAGGTAGGTAGGTACATACAATCTCGAAGACATTGATCGACTTTTCCCCATTGTTTGTTGTTTTTTTGCTTTAAGAGTCTCGGTTGTTGCATGCATATTTTTTTTAATTAAATTTTTCATGATACTGACTGTATGATAACCACTTTAAGACATAATTTCCAAAAATGCACATGACTTACCAGCTCTCACGTATATATAAACGTTTACACAAGTTTAAACAACCGCAAAAAAATCTACAATAAAAACTATTTTTTATTGCAAAAACGTTAACTTTAAAATCACGCAACGACCATTTTGACTGGTTTCCTGTAGTAAACTGTTAAACATCCACTTGTTTGCAACGGTCTTCAACGCGAAGTAGTAGGCATGCGCGCTAATATTTCTTGTTTTGACGTGTTGATTGACTTTACCCCAACCGATTGACTTTCCCCCAGTTAACGGTATTTAATGTGCGCACGAAAGAGTGATTTAAGTTCTTACGTTTTAAAAATATATGTCTGACACCATTAAAGCTTCCCGTTACTTTTCACCATTGTATTGTTTTTAAGGTGCTTATACGGGGTCAAATTGACTTCTTTTCATTTTGACAAAGGGAAATACCAGTACAAAAAATATATCATGGCGTGCTTTAATGCAAAATAAGATGAAACAGAACATGATACCGGTACTGTCAGACTGATAGCAACAAGACCGGTTGTGAGTCTATTGGTAGCATTTTATTCAATGAAGACTGCGAATTGAATTCCGGTAATTAATCGCTTCACGTTCTGATTCCGATTATTTCAGTTTTGGTTCTGAGCTCTGATAATAAGTACTCATAACCAAACAAAAATAATTGTGGTTGTAATTATTTATGAGGTTACATGATATGGTCTGACAATATTACTTGTATTTTGAATACATTTTATATACTGCTAATTAATCACAGCTTATTAGACTTATATCAGAAATTACTTAAATTTAATGCATATAAATCCACAAACATCCATTTTTTTTTTGTTGCATATAAATCATAGCTCTTAAAACTTACACAGTTGGTCAAACTGGTAAAAAATCAATGTTAAGAAATCAATAATTTACAAATAAGTGAGGTTAAATTTGTATCTTTTATTGATAATAGTTTATTGAATCAAATCAGCCATTAACAATATTTAATTACCAGTATTAATGGAATACGATACAAAGATTCAATACTCAGATTTTAGTAGAATTTGTAGAATATGCCTTATAAAAACTTTGGAACTAACATCACTTTTCGAATCAAATATGCATGAACTACTAATGAGTCTAACCACAATTCAAGTTTGTTTATTACATTTCATTACAAACGATCTAATATTTACATATTTTAGATTCATCGTAATGATCAATTACCACAGTCGATTTGTATAAAGTGCACTTGGGAAGTCAATAATTTCCACTTATTTAAAAAACGTTGTGAAGACAATGATTATATTCTCCGATGTGTTAGTGAAGAACCTAAGTTCAACATTAATGAAAGTGTATCCTTTGAATCGGACACAAACGAAATTTGGGATGAGGTTACTCAAACACAATTCGACGAGTCAGAAACTGTAATAACTGATAATACTGATGAAATTGATAAGCAGTGTGAAGAAGATAAACTATTGAAAGAGAAAGAGTGTTCTAATAATAAACATTCTTGTTATATTTGTGGAAAAGAATTTAAAAATGGTAATGGCGTTAAGCGCCACCTCAGAGTTCATAAGTATGAATCTGTGATTAATAAAATTATTATTCAATTTTGACTTTCAGTCTGAATAAAAGTCATATTTGTACAACGTGTGGTAAAAGTTTTTATGGTATCACCGATTTAACAATTCATATGCGAATTCACTCCGGAGAAAAGCCTATAGAATGTAGAGTGTGCTTTAAAACATTTTCTGATCCTAGGGGTTTAAATAGCCATATGAAAACCCATACTGGTAATATCAATTGATATTTTTGTGCCTAAGGGTTACTTAACTTTGAGTTTTAGGGGCTAAGCCTTACAAGTGTAAGGTTTGTGCTAAGCAATTTGCTCATTCCTTTGTACTTAAAACACACATGCGTACTCACACAGCCGAAAGGCCATATGTTTGTTCGGCCTGTGGAAAGACATTTATATATGCCCATAATTTAGCTATCCATTCACGGACTCACACTGGTGAAAGGCCTTATGCATGTTCAGATTGTACAAAGACATTTAGTTCAAGCTCAACATTATCTGCTCATATGATGGTCCATACTGGTGTAAAAAGGTGCTAAGTGTACAATTATAGGTTTATATCTAACAAAGTTGTTGTAGATTCATATGTAGTGTATGTGGAAAGAAAATCGCACGCTCTGGAGATCTCACAATTCATATGCGTACTCATACAGGCGAGAAACCATATGCATGCAATTTATGTAATAAACGTTATAGAATGTCATGCCATCTAACAGCCCATATGAAAAGTCACACAGGTTACGATTATATTTCTCTAACCAGATTACATATAATATATTTATAATTGTAGGAGAAAAGAATCACATTTGTACAGTTTGCAGTAAGCCATTTGTTGATGCTAGAGTATTACGTTCACATATGACTACACACACAGGTGAAAAACCACATATGTGCAGCGTGTGTGGACGAACTTTTGGGCATTACAGTGCACTTTCAAGCCATCGTAAACTTCATCAAGTACATGAAAATGTTGAAATTCTATCTCCTCAATCTGATGAATATAAATTAATCATAGATGAAATTAAATCTGAATATTAACTTTATTTATAAGTGTAAAGTTTAGTGTAAATATATAATATGTAAAATCCATAATATTAAGAAACCTACGAATATATCTGCGATTGTAGTTGTATTCTTAAATTATCATTCATTCCTTTCGTAACATAGTCTACCAGTCCTAACACCACAGTCCAATTAAATAAGGCAATGACTGAAAATATAATGAAAAATACAATATCTATATATAATTAAGGAGACTATTGTGCCATTGATTATACATGTATTCGAAAGGATACGTATCATGACTCGCTCCCATTTTTCAACCATATACAATTCAGTTACAAGTAAATAACGAAAATACCAGTAATTTATGAATTTCCATACCTCTTCCAACATAATGCTTTGAGAAAATAATATAGGAGATATATAACTAAAAATTTAGGTTAGGTGATATCATTAGATTTCCTTGTCAACTTTTATTTAACAAAAATTTTAGTAACTTTCGAATTCCCCTAAACGTATTAAAGAATTTACCACATTTGTCTCGCGACAGTAAACTTTTTGGCTGTCATCGAAATGAAAAAACTGAAATTAATTGTAATTTAGATTTCAAACTATGATACGCTACAAAGCATTAAGAAGATCCTAGGTTGCCCTAGATTTTTAGTTTTCCTATTTTAATTTTCCATTTTTAGACAGATTGAGGTTGCGTTATCACGATACAGCCAAAATTTTATTGTCGCGAGAAGATTGTGGTTTTACCCTTTCAGTAACAATTTAAATATATTTGGTGTGGAACCACACGACCTTCCAACCTACAAAATGGAAATTCAAAGAAATGAAATAATTTTTATTTCATACCAATAGGTACATTATAAACAGATAAACCCTTAGTTACCGTAACTGGAAACATGTTCATAACTCCTTGAGAGTTATAATAGGGAATTATAGATCTATAACTCCCTCTAATGTATTTTGACAAATATTTGCAAGCTTGTCAGATGATATATCCATGATGACAATGCCTACTTAATTTTTATACGTTCGTTTAATTTTAATAACCAATAAAATTTCGTTATGTATGTTAATAATCTCAGGCAACTTACTATCCCTCGGGACTAACGTCCCTCGAGATTGCAATTCATTACCCTCGGTAATTAACATCCTCATAACTCTCTTGATATATAAATAACTATAATACATTTTTTTAGGGTAATTATGCAACCTCTTTTATATTAAGTTCATTACGAAAATAGCCAACATTGTGAAAACAATAATCCATGTCTAACAGACGTATAAACTTCATAGAAGATAGAGGTTACTAGACATCTAGATGCTAACTTAAAAAAATTAAACGAAATGAAATAATTTTAATTATAATTTTTTTAAGGTAACTAGGCAACCTCTTTTTTATACGTTCATAACGAAAACAGGCAACATTGTAAAAACAAGAACAATAATCTATGTCAGAATGACGTTTAAAACTTCAAAGTCAGATAGAGTTCAATAGACAAATACATGTTAACTTAAAAAAAATTCCAAAGCCGCCCGCATCACAAGATATCAATAATACAGTTTAACCATTTTCATTCATATTTAATTAATTTTTCGACTTACCTTGCGTTATATTAAGAAACTTTGTAAAGAAAGGTTATGTAAAATCAAATTTTTTCTTTAAAAAATATGTCTACACTTTTGTTATAAAATGAATCGTTCATATCCGCACGGCACGATTGAAAACACAGTTATTCAAGCTTATCCATGCACTTTCAATATCAGTGTCTTTTATTTGTTCGTTCCACACTGTTTCATTCACATTCAACTCCTTACTTACAGCAGCTGCGTATGTCATTCTCGCACCATTATCTACCAGTTTGTTTACCCTAATTCTGGACGTTCGCATAACCTTTGCTGTCCTTCTCCAGATCCACTTTTGCCCTAAACACACTCTCGATACAACCAAAAAGTGGTCCGGTCCACACTCCGATCCGGGCATTATTTTCGTGTCATTCATCATAGTCTATCAAGTCAACCATACTTTTAGATTCACCTCTTCGCCATGTATACAGATGCACATTTTTATCTTTAAACCACGTATTAGATACAAACAGGCCTCTCTCCACACAGATTTTCACCAGGAGTTCACCATTTTCATTGACTGTTTGGTCTCTAAACTTTCCTAGAACGCGTTCAGTATGTTCTCTCTGTACACACGCCCATCCGTTCATATCCCCCACTATCAACCACTCTTTCGTTTGTCTTACATAGGTTCAACACATTCTCTACATAATTCCAGAAGTTCTCACACTCTAGGTCTCTTTTTCCATTCACCGGTGCATAGCATGAAATAAGAAAAGTTTTTCGAAACTCCACTTTCATTCGAACCCACATTACCCGGGGAGATACCAATTCGTACTTCGCTCTTTCACTTACGATCACCCCAACTCCTTTTGCGCCATGGACTTCAGTTTCAACTCCTGACCATAGTGCTAGACTGCCATCCACCATCTCCACAGCATCACTTCCTTTGCGCTTTGTCTCCGATACACACGGTATATCAAGCTGCCTTTCGTACATTACATTCACAATCTCAAATTCTTTACCATGCATACCTTTAACATTTCACGTACCGAATCGCCATTCATTCCTTTCACAGTCGTCAGCAATATGGTCTGTCTGTTTCGACCTTGGCAGCCACTTGTATTAAAAAAGTTAGACCCATTAACAATTTAAAAATTTTCAACTTAACACCCTGTAACTTCTTAGTTGTCAACATTTTATTAAGGTCATATTTGGCAAATTGTCATAATTTTAGGTCAGGATTCTACCATGGTTCTATGTGCCATTATTATATATATATATATATATATATATATATATATATATATATATATATATATATATATATATATATATATTCATGTACTATGTCTTTTTTACTTACATAATTTTTTTAATCACATTATTTTTCAATTAGATTCTTCCCTACGCGATTCTTGGTTCTCCTGTTACTTAGCGAACTTGCTATTATTTATTTACGGCCAAATGATTTAATTACTCTTAACTTAAATTTCCGAGTTGCGAGTTAGTTATTTGTTTATTTAATTTAATATTTATATATCAAATCTGTTTTATTATTGTCGTCAATTGTGACAACTTAAAGCTTCCATCTTTCAAGTTTCACCTTTATTTAATTGAAGGGCAATAATAAACAACGATAATGACCCTGTCAGCCCTATCGACTTTAATTGCCTACTCTCAGGATTAATTAATTATAATTAAGATTAAATATAGTAACAAAAGCAAAAGTTAGAAAAAATTTTGAATTTGCGGTCAAGGAAAAATACAGTATAAGGTAATACGCAATATAATACTATAATTAAACTTAAAATTAAATATAGCACCAAAAATAAATGTCGGATTAAGTTCCGAATTTCCAATCAAATAAAAATATTCAAGAACTTACCAGACAATCCGCAAGCTGTACCTAGAATTTGTACTCCCAATTGATTTCTTTTTTTAATTTACGGCTCTGCCATGCATTGTCACATCCCTTGCGTCTCATATTTGTGCCAATATGCCGACAGAAAAAAAAGGTTCTTTACCGATACCCCCTACAGGGATCAAGCTTTACTTGTAAAATGTTCCGACTTCCCGTATCTTTCGGAATTTATGATTTAAGCACCTAAAGTATCGTCATACAGACATTTTACCGCAATTTTTTTAATAAGATGTACTTTTATTAGTAGGTTTCTTGATTGTAGTATTCATAATATTACGTTCGCGGTCTCATGCAAACGGCTCTGTACAACGTAATCACTTTTAAACTGCGCATGTTTTGTACCGTTAAAGTGTGTTGCCGTGATAAGTTGCTTGCCTGGTTATTTAATATTCACATTAACATGTTTATGTTTCCCGCATTTAGATGCTCAGTCTACCTCACGTCTCCGTGCACCACTTAATTGGTTAGGATTTCGAATTTGTCGCATTTAACACGCGCATGCTTCACTACCAAGATATACAAACAAAACAAAAACACAAACACAAAATTTTTCACATTTAGATGATTCATTACACTTTTTGCGCTGCATTTTTAATTTTGAAAAGTGTGAGATTTTAATAATGTATTTATGTATGTATATGTAGTTGGTTATGACAATTATTTAAACTAAATCAGCACTTTAAATGATTTTAAAATTATTTATTCTTCAGAGCGTAACGTATACACGTCCGTACTGAACGAGCATACATTTCCTTATCCAATGCAAATCGTAATATGATGAACAATCGATATACATTTCACTTGTGGGTACAAATCGTATCACTACGCTTTGGATAATGTTTTATGAATCATTATATTGAATTTTTTAAATGAATGTATTGAAAATATTAAAAAATATTTAGCAACTAAAAATGTGTTAATGCTATGGCACAAAACCATAAACATCAAAGAATTACAAAAACTACTCTATAACTAACAACTAAACACTTTTTTAGAACAGAACCTGTCTTTTCATAGACACCACCTATGAATTCTAGCAAGATCTTTTAGTACGAGTTGTCTGAGATCTTCCACTGTTCATACGTCCTTCAATCCACCTTATCCTTTGCCGTTCCCCACAAATAGAAACTCAAAACGGACAGATCGGGTGATCAAGGCGGCCATGCAACTGGTGCATTTGGTCTTATCAAGAGAATATTGTTATTTAGTAACACTGATTGACAGATTTTCCAGATGGCCTGAAGCGGTACCAGTAAAGGATGTACATGCCTAAACTATGACGACATTATTCTTCCAGAATGGATCGCCAGATATGGAATTCCTCATAGAAACAAACACAACCGTGCACGCTAGACAGTTTGAGTCCACTATTTGTATCACTTGAAAACAATAGCTTACCACCCAGCCGCAAATGGAAAAATCGTGTTTGTCCATCACACGTTAAAAACAGTGATTAAACGTCAAATGACCGAAGATTGGATTTCTAAGTTGCCTACGGTACTGTTAGGAATACAAAATTCACTAAAGTGTGACACAAGTATTACACCAACTGAAATCATTTTTGGTATAACCGTCCATTTACCAGGAATTTTTTTCGTGAATACAACTAATACTGACGATGTTTCCACGTTCACATAAACTAAGGGCAGCAATGCAATAAATACAATCGACCGAAAAGAAACACCACAAATAAACAAAATATTCATAATAGCCTTAACACAACATTTTCTAAAGTATTGAGAAGTGCACAATACGCTAAAGGGAATAATCTCAAAAGCCTTAAATTAGCGAGCGCAGGAAGCCAAAAAACTAGTTTTTGAGAATCATGCTTCTAATAAGTGTGCAGTTTCTTGTCAAAGTGAAGTAACTTGTAAGAGAAGCTTACTATTCAACAAGCAATAGCTGTAAAATGGGTATAGCTATGGTTGATTTGCTACAGTGATTGTGTTACAGATAGGGGCTTGCAGGTCAAGTGGTACATGAGTTCATGAAGTCTATGTGGGATTTACTAAAGAATAGAAATTGTTTTATTTGCCCCGAATGTGACCCTGATATTTATTTTTCCTATCCTCCTTATCACCCGAACGGAACATGTGCAGGCATTACTGTATGCCTAGTATAGCAATGAGTATTTGGTTTTTACCGGTTCTTATGTTACTTTTAGTGTATAGAACATATTAACGATCTATTATTACCTAACACGTCTCTGAAATATGTTACGTTTAAATCACATGCACGTGACATTGTTCCGTACTCAAACAAAATTAACAAACACTGTTATGTGAACAAAGTGTCGGTGCTCCCTAAACTGTAGATGTACGTTTACAAACTTTACTGGATTTCGTAGGCTGGTGACACGCGGAATAAAAAGTAGGCAACACCTAATTCATTTTTTTTAATCCCTCAAAACAAGAAAAGCGCGATTGAACAATATGTAGTTGTACAGGGTGATCCTAACTCGGTGCCTTGGCATTTTTTATGTTTCGTATGTTATTTTTCTCAGTTCAATCTGCCCAAAAGTTCTCTTCTACCTTGTTAGGATCAAATGTTGCCGGGAAAATATCTTTAATAAAACGAGCTGTAAAATCGTGTTAACCAGATGCAAATACAAAAAATTTACGAATTTATTTATGTCAAATCTGACTACACCAATAAAAGAAAACAATCATCCCAGAAAAATAAATGACGTGGTTGGTGGTACTCAAACAAGCCATAAACAATATATTTCTTAAAACTAACCATGCAAAAACAAAACTAGAAATAAAGATTTTAAAAATTTTCAGTGGCCACCTTCCACCTCAACGCATTTATTTAATCTTTGTGAAACTTCAATTTCTGTTATTTTTCTTAAAGTTTCCTTGGATATATTACTGCGAGATATTCTTTTCTCTTTCAAATTGGTAACTAGTCCATTTATACCTATCCACCTAATTCCATATAATTTATCTGAACAACGTTCGATAACTATGGCTTTATGTAGGGGAGCTCCATCATGTTGAAACACCAAATTTTGACGTCACTGAAAAGGAACTTCTTCAATAAAGGAGGAAGCTCCTATTGTAGAAATCTTAAATAGTTTCTGCCTTCAAGATTATGGTTATAAAATGTGAACCAATTAAATTTTGACCAATTATAGTTTTGAATTTCGTTTATTACATGGAAATTTTCTGTAGACCACTAGTTTAAGTTTTTACGATTAGGCTTGCCACTACTTATAAATCGGCTCTTATCAGTCCATAAAATATGGTACCATAGTCGTTCATCCCTTACTAGATGATCAATCATTGCATTAAAAATAAAATTCAGATGTTTTTATGTATGGGTTTCAGTTAAGAGTTCCAATTTGTGTAATTTATAATCACGATATTTACATTTTTTCAAAACTCTTTGAATAATTGAATACTTAAAACTTAGTTATCAACTTTCAGAACTTCTAGGGTTGTTCTTAAAATAATTTAAAACAACTGCGGCATTGTTATCGTTGGGTATTCTTTTTGAGATAGATTTCTTTTTGAAATAGATTTACATTTTCTACTTAAAAATCTATCTTCATTATTTTGTAAAATTCGTTCCAAACGACTGAACCTTTTTGCATCAGGGTGGTACCTTCACGGTATATCTGGGCTGTTCTCACTGAATTCACCATAAATTCACATGTTCAATTTTTCATTGTAAGAAGACATTGTTGATAACAAAATATAAACTTAATTATAACCCGTCAATTAAACTGTCTTAACAGCGAAATGTCAAGTTTGATAAGAATAAATTTGTAGGTTTATCAATTTGCAGCTGGTTAACACGATTTTATCGCGCATTGTATTAAACATGTTTTTCCTTGTAACTTTTGAACACAACAAGGTAGATAAGTGTTTCTGGGCAGATTGAATTCAGAAAAATTCGAAATACATTAAAAAACATAAAATTTCGTGGGAAAAATTTACTTTTAGGCAACATAACCTTAATTTCTGAAATTTTTAGAAATTTATTTTTTGGTTCTAATTATATACTAGTATAAACCATTTAAGACCCCTTAATTATATTTTAACAGGTTGACTGCCATGTCCACCCAATCGGTGGACTTAAGACTCACTCCTGGTGCCAAACAAAAATATGTGAACTACTCCAGACTGCCACATGCATAAATTTCTTATTTGTTAACGTATAATAACTTTTTAGATATCGTTGGGTTCGTAAATAGGTAACAAAAAAGAATCGACACAAAAATCTGGGTACCCACTTGGGTAGACAGCATAAATTTTTAGGATTTTACAAATGCAGTGTCCACCCGAATGGGTAGACAGAAGTATTACAATAATTGAAGAACATTATTTATTGATTAGAAGTATAAAACTATTTCAAAACGTATTTTTAAGTCCTAAATTAGATTTTAATTTGTTGAGGCTCGACCTGAAATAGAATGTTTGTGTGAGATAATAATAAAGAGTCATAAATTTTATCAAAACTACTTACATTTTACTTGTACAGCATAGAGACAAGCCAGTCACTTACTAGGGTTGTGGACATTTTGAAAACAACTAAAGCACAAAAAAGGCTTATCCTCGCATGTATTGCAAAAGGTATTTACTTTTTGGCTTTGTCTTAGCTTTTTTCTTCCCAAAGAGGCTGAAAGCTTTTGGTAACAATATTTACAGTTTTTTCTTGGGGCTCTAAAATAAAAAGCATTTATGTATGCAAAATAGGTAGGTAGGCACCTAAGTACCTAAATGGCATTAGTTAACTGAGAATTACCTTTTAGTTTTGCCGCATTGAGCAACCTCGGTCTTCTGTAAATAATGATTTGTGGCCTTAGCCAACCTTAGAGTCAATACTCTTTCTTCTTCAGGAATATCTAATAGAGAATAAACAATCTTCATTCGAAATTCAACTAGTTTCATATTTCTTTGTTCTTTCTGTAAAGAAGCACGAATAAGATAAGCATTTACGACAGACGTGCCAAATATTAAGTCATCAGCTACTTTGTGATACCATCTAATCGATTTTCTAACAGCTGAATGGTAAGATGAAAGCTGATCTGATATATCAATTCCGCCTTTCATGGCGTTATACTGGAGGATCATTTCTGGCTTTACAATTTCTTCTTCTTTTCTATTTTTCTTTCCAGTTGGAACCATGTTGGCTAAAAATTTTGAAGATACGCAATAAACATCTCGTTTGTCTTTCCATATTAAGACTGTTACCCTTTAGCACTTTCAAGAGACTTGCATTTTCCACGTTTTAGCTTCGCGTTAACAACTTCTTTTGGAAAACCTTTTCTATTTTTGCGATAAGTACCAACAAAATAAGTATTTTGATCAACTAACTCATTCACTAAACTGACACTTGTGTAAAATTATCCGTGCACAAAGTTCTTCCCTGACCTAGATATGTGCTCATTAGGGACATTACAACATTAGTCGCAAGAGTTCCACGGTTAATATCTTGTTCATTTTTTTGCCAGCATATGGTATAATTTTATAAGTATATCCAACTTGATCACAAAGTTTAAAAGTTTACACCATATTTATGTGATTTACCAGGAATGTACTGTTTGAAATTTAATCTGCCAGTAAAAGGTACCATTGATTCATCAATTACTAAGTTCTGACCTGGAATTTTTACTTTCTGAAATTTTGCTTGCACAAGGTCAAGCAGTGGACGTATTTTACAAAGCCTATCGCCGTCAATATTTTCACCAAAGTAGTTGAAAACGATTTCTAGTCATAAAAGAAGACATCTCGTTTTTATAAGTTTTTTTTCAGACCAATAAGATTCGAGAGATGGCATATGCACCAGACCCATCCACAGTCGCAAACCCAAAAAAGTTTTCATTTCCTGTGGGTTTGTTTCTTGCCATTTTCTATATCTACTACTTCTTCTAATAGTATGAGTTTCCAAAAAAGTCTTTGCATTTTTGTTTGTTTCTCTAACCATTAACTCAATTATATCATCTGATATAAAAAGCTGATAATAATCAATGGGTTTTGCGGTTTTTGGATCGAATGAAACATTTATTTTTCTTGGCTAGTAAATGGAAAATTGGGTTGTGCATATTTGCAGTCATTCCAAACTATATTATTACTGTCCTCGTTACCTTCAGACGAATCACTTTCATTGCCATTATTGTAATTATTTTCACTTACTTCTTGAGTCTCGTCATTTGAACTATCAGACTCATCACTGGCTATATACTCGCTACTTGAATCTTGGAATGGCTCTTCATCCGAACTTTCTCCGATAGCCAATGCTAAATCATCTAATTCCTGCTCAGTTAAAGTTTTGTTCGGATTACCGCAATCTAAGATACTAACTTTGCGTCTTTTGCATCCATTTTATTTTTAGCGCTACTATAAAAACAAAAACACGCTCTAAAAGAAACCACTATCTTGCAGCTGTAAAAACAGATTTAAGAATTTAAGCGTCCACCCACTTGGATGAACGAAAATGACAGAAATCAGCTGATTTTCACAAACCAAATGCGCCGTCGCTACAAGTGTCCGTGTCCATTAATACAGTTCTGTGCGCATTACAGACACCGTGGTAGGGATGAGGATCATAATTTAAACGTTTAAGCAACAGATGACGCTACAGCGAATAAAAAGTATACCGATTGCTGTACGCCCATTTGGGTGGACACAGATAAAATTCAAAGTTTGATGGTATACCCAATTGGGTAGACATAACCGATACTTTGAGTTTTTAAAAATATGTTTGGCAGTCAACCTGTTAATTATCTTCTCCCGTTTTCGCACAATGATGTCAAAGCGTCGAGCTTGAATCGCCCAGTCCTATCCATGAACTGAACAAAATCTCATTCCAACTTATGTTCCATATTGAATGGTAATGCAAAAACCTTTTATCTAAAAAATTAAAGTTAGCGCTCATTAAGCATGATGAAGTGGTCTCTCAGATGGTGTTAATAAAATTAAAACAGCTCACAGGCAGGAATTTTTGTCAAAACAAGCAGTACTTTGGCATAATATTACGCTCATCAAAATAAGTCTATCACGGTTTAAAATGAACAAATATAGAAGCGCAAAAAAAATTAGTAAAAAAATGTTACTCAGGAAGTAGCCAACATAAAAACAACGGAAAGGATTTAACCACCCACGAAATGGTATACACTAATGCTCAAGAGTAGTTATATAGGGCCGGTGGTGAGGAAAACATTTAATAGGAATCGATATCACGTGGGGCCGGTGCTGACTCAGTTCAAGGTAACTCGCCCTCTGGGGTTTTGAGAAATCAAAGCTTTCATGGTCAAACTTCTGACGGGGGAAAATTTAATCTTCAAGGTCAAAATGTCAAGGTCAAATCTAAACATATAAATGCCATCTTATTACAATTCTTAGAAATCTGAAAATGGAATAACCTGTATGAAATATCCTAAACGTACACATTGAAAACGCAGAAATTTCAAACATGTTACAAATACACCGCAGCAAGCGTCCAATGATAAATAAAGTTCATTTATAGACGTGAGTATTCGATATAAATAATTAGTATATGTACATGAAGCGGTAACAAATTTAGCACTTGGAACCAGATAAAGAGGTTGCTCTTGCAATAGCTAAGTTGTTCCGAGGTTAATTTACACTGGCCACCACGTCATGACCTGTTCATCAATTGTATCAAGAACTAAATAAACAACATCTATAAGGATACAGAAATATATGAAGGTGCACATAATTTTTATACGTCGTAAACTAATCTAAATTCGTAGTCGAAATGTAGAAAACCAAAATTTACTGTATAAACCACAACCCATACTATATATATATATATATATATATATATATATATATATATATATATATATATATATATATATATATATATATATATATATATATATATATATATATATATATATATATATATATATATATATATATATATCTCCCACCGAACTTTAAGACGGCATCGAACCACACCAGGACAAATAATGGTCACAGGAAATACTTTATCAGGTCATTTTACATCATAAATTATGGTTTTCAATGTACCATTTCCAGAGGTACAATCAGGGTCCAAAATTACCAAATTGAAACCAATTAATAAACAAGAACTTTAAAGGTAAACAAGTTTAAAACTATTTGTAGTCTAAAACTTTTAAGCCATTTTGCTTACAATAATTAAAATGGTTTATTTTAATTTGCCTCGGTCTAGCTCAAATTGGGTCTTGTCTTAACAAGACGGGGTGGTTCGTATTTTGGTGCTTAACATTGTACACTTTCAATAATTACAATAAAATGTTTTATACGTATATTACCTATTTCTTCTATAAAACTAAATGATCAGATACTAAACTAGGTGAATTAAATTAACAACAAGAAAAATTTTATATCAGTTAACCGGAGTGTCCTTCCTGGTAGCGCCTGTTTTGGTTGGTCCCCGTGGACGGTAGTGGTGGAATTCTTAGCTCCTAAGACGTTTCTGTGGAAACTTAAATTATGGTGGTTCAATTGCTAGTGTGTTATGACAAAAAATTCTGATAATGACGATTTATTTTTGATTTATTACGAACGCATATGCCTGCCCTGTAAACGGTGGCGTGGTATTTATCAGGTGGAGTTGTGTAATATACTACGTATCACATAAGCAGGGGACAACGATCGCGCTGGTGTTTGTAAGCAGGTCAAAGAGAAAAATAATAATTTAAAGTAACCTTGGTGCGTATGACTATTCTTATATGTTATTTGGATTTCAGACTGAATAGATGTGAATTCAGTACTTGGAATTCTTCACAAAGGACAGGTTAATATTTATACGTTTCTGAATGCAAATTGTTCGTACGCATTTGATTATTTACTCTAACTGATCAGGATTTCTTAATTAATTGGGAACGTATTTACATTGGTTAATACATAACATTAAATTATGCCCGGCAATAAGACGCATTAATTCTTTATTATTAGAAAACGTCTGTTATTGTTAAACTCGTATACAGGAAGACGGAGTTTATCACGAACTAATCTATTCTAGTTATTATTAAAGATTGCTTCTGTTATTAATTGTTGTAAACGCGGGTTTACACGATCTTTTAGGACTGCGTGAACTAAATTAAACAATCCTGATAATTGTTTCACACGGAATGCAGGTGTCTTAAGTACACGATTATTCTCGGGGTTAAAATGAGAGAATTTACACGTATAATTTTCGTAATTTATTCTGATGCTGATAAATTTGTCAGACCTTCGGGAACGAAATAGTGAAGAGTTTTTCGTTGCGTGAAAATATACTCGCGATACAGGGATGTTTATCTTACCTGATTTCCTTTATTAAGAATTATTAGAAGAATATCTAACAAATTGTAGTCGGTCCACGAGACGCTGGAACACGTTTGATGCAATCTATTACGTAAACGCACCACGGGTTCGTCTTTATTTAACTGGAGGATCACGCGGGTGATCTCTAAGAATACGGCTTCTGGTATAGGGATTATCTCCAGGTGTTGGCGTCGGTTGTTTGTATTACTAATTTTTCAGGATCTGGTAGGTGTATTGTATGTGTAATATATGTTACCAGACCGTCGACTGCTGTATAAAGGGATCTCCCGGGGAGCGGTAGAATTAGAGTGAATACCCTTCTTGCCGCTGGAGTAAATGGAAGTTGACTTCAGGGCGTTAGCCCGCAGTAACAACGTCCTGGTTTGTGTGTATGGTTGCAGAAGGTGACTTCAGGCTTTACAGTCTGGATCTCGGTTCTAGATTCTAAATGCTAGAGACGCGAGAGTAGCGACTAGAGAGAGAGCGGAGCCCGCAAAGAGTAGGATTTCTTCCGGTAGCGGCGCGGTCTTTATAGATAATTCGACGTGGGCGTGTCCGGCTTCCATGCAGGAGTCCTCTGGCTGTGATTGGCTGAGGGTTCTCTGACGTAAGAGCATTGGATGCTTTTTGATATCTACGTCGGAGGGGATTAAAATGAATTATTTGTGATGCAATGTCGCGCAATCTTTTGCAATTGGTTTTAATATTATGCACCTTTATCTAACTTGATTACTGTAGCGCAATTAAAAAAATAATTAATTACAAAAAGTTTAGTAAAGTTAAGCTGGATCTTTACAAACTTACACAGATATCGACCTCAACTTGAAAACGTATAGTTACTGCAGCTATTTCAAAATAAAATAACATAGTAGTGCTAGCGACATACTCTACGTACGATAGTTGAACCTGAGTAAAATGCCTCAAGTAACGCACGTACTTTATTGCAACCTATCAAACTTCATCATCAGAGATCTAAAAAATGCTTTTGGTAAACTTGGCAGACCGTCATTATGGTTGCAGTGTTATGATTATGATTATAAAGTTATGCACCGATAGAGCGCGAATCATATTGTTCCAGACGCATTGTCGAGATAAGTAGTAGAAGGAATAAATTTAATCAAAATCTGAGGATTAATTTTTTTCCTTCCCGGAGTAGCCGGTGGTTAACATAAAACCGCTAGCATTTATTGTATGTAACTCCTAACATTCCGTATAAGTTGTCATTGATTAAATGCATGGTATGGGAAAATTTGCAAACATTTCATATTTAGCATTAAAACCAAATATAGAAATACAATTATTCACTTAAATACTGATAAGGCATTGCTTAAGGGAATACAACAATTAACAGGTAAGACGTTATGCAACGAATTGCGAAAGAAAAGTTAATCCAAATATCGTTTTTGTTTTAAATAAAGTTGTTTTCCCGAGAAACAAACTTGAAAGGTTTAAAAAATTACACCGTTAAATGTTAGTTATTCCTCAATTAAATATATGACGAATGTTAATGTAAGATCACGAATTTTGTACTACAATGTACATCCTGATTGGAAAAGTTAGAAACAAGTTTTCTATATGTATTTAATTTAATTTAGAAATAGGTAAAATGGAGCATTCGTATAAATAAAATTTGGATCCCGACGAATATAATTATTCAATACCTAATTGGTAAAATATTTAAAACTAGCACCGTCTGTTGTACAAGTTGTATTCTATATGATAGGGATTTGACCCTGAAATACGCCTTTGTGAATGGATATTATTTAATGAATAGAATTTAGAATGTATTAACCCGGCCTTATTACCCGACGGTAGGTACCTATTATTACAGGCTTATTCTTGGCGTTTTCATATTTTCGTACTTTATAGTTTGTGGACATTATTTCTTTCCAGTTCGTTCTGCTACTGCTACTGAAACGTTTAAATCCCTATAAAGCAAAAAGAATACAAGGTTTCTCCAAATTTGATGAAGACAAGCCAAATGTCATAGGTACTACAAAATTAAGTGAAAATGTTAATAAACAATACGTAGATAGATAGCTATGATTAAGGAGAACTGTTATGTTTACCATCAACTACAATTATGAAACATTTCGTGTAGCGACCTCTTAGAGCAGCAAGACATAATATAAAATCAAATGTTTTTTTTTAATTAGACTATTAGAACACGAAAAGGAAATGCTCTAAGAGATTTTGAAGATATAGCAAAAGAGCTGCTGTTGGAGAAACGTGCACAATACATAATAAAGCCTAACCAGGCTAATAATATAACAGTTAAGAAGATAATGTACTGAGTTACCTGCCGACTTCAATGGTGGGTTAAGAGATGAGACAATAGTTTTGAACGTTGATTTGGCGGTAAACTCACAATTTGTTAACAAAAATGATACATTGTGGCCTCTTAATGTTCATCAAATTGAAAAACTAATCAAAATTTATTGTAAGTTTTGTTATGAATGAATAAGCCCAAACGTAAACGTGTAATTAAAAATATTACTAATTTTATTAAATACATAAATAAAAAGCTTTCCTCGAGTAGGATTTGAACCTACGACATGTAATCTAGCAAATTAATAATTCTTTTTAATTATATAATCCAAATTTATTTAAAATTTTCAACTTTTTACATTTTCAATTGATTATTTGCAGTTTCCTTCTATAACTGTGAAACAACTTACTACAGATTATGATAGGTGGCAGCATAAGTATCAGGTGAATGTATATTTTATATTGATTTTCCTGATCATACACAGTTTTGGACAGTGGCGTAACTATAATACTACTGAGTATTATATGAATAGTGAACATTGAATACAGGTTAATTTATCCAATTTAGAATTTCTCGGTAGCAAACAATTCGATTAACTTTTCTTCGTAATAATCCTAATAATTGGCGCGTAAAATAAATAAATCAGGTAAAATAGAATATAGAGAAAATAAAGGTAGATTAAGTAGCTGAAGCAAGTGATCGAAAAATTCCAGTAGAAGTAAAGAAAACAATTTAAATCAAAATGTTTTGATCTTTTCATCTGTAAATAAATAGATACGTCAAGTATGTAACACTGTAATTAATGACAGATGCCAGACAGGCTGTCCAGTTGTCAACTTTCTTTACATTTACCTTCATTATTCATTTAATGATAATAGCTCATTACAATAATTAGCAAGTATACCGGGTGTCTAGAATCTACCCACGTTCTATGGCTATCTTTGTTATTATCAGAGATACAGTATCGGTTAAATTGGCAAAGTTGGACCGAATTACATGATAATTCAAATACCGATACGAAAATTCAACATTGTTGCCAACTTTCTAAGATATCTGAACATAACTAAAAATCGTCCAAATTTTCAATCGGCTATATCTTTTTTAATATTCAAAATACGAAAAAGTTACAAGAGAGAGTTTTGATAGCTATTTTTACGCAAAATGGGAAAATGTGAATAAAAAATTTTTTTAGTAATTATTTTTCCAGCTACAAACCAAACATACATTTTTTTTAAACGGCAACTATGGGTGGCTATGGACTCATGCGATGGATTATTTTTTTATAATTTCAAAAATGTATAGCTTTGTATGTTTAATATTATTAGTTAACACACAATTTTTAAAAAAGGGTAATTATAATATTTATTAAACAAATTAAAGTGTGCCGTGAACATTTAAGTAACAAAATATGCTCATATTCTACTACTTAATTTGTGGAAACAACAAGAAATAATGTACTACATTATCAAAATAAAAAAGCTCTAAACAAATTTAACTTACAACGAAGAGTAACAGCAAAAAGTATGAACAGATAACACAATCATAGAAGTGCTTCAAAATGTCCTCCATTATTTTAAACACACATTTGACATCGTTTTAAAATTTCGGTTTGAACTTTTAATAAACTTTGGGTTCTAATTTGTTGTATAGCAACACGAATTTTATTTTTTAAATCGTCTAGATTACCAGGTTTTACTCGGTACACTTTGTCCTTAATTGCACCCCACAAGAAAAAGTCCAGGAGGGTTAAGTCTGGAGATCGCGGCGGCCAAGCTATTGGACCTCGATTTCCTATCCAATTATTAAAACGTTCCTGTAAATAGTTACACGCAAGTAACCCATTGTGTGCTGGTGCCCCGTCGTGTTGAAAATAATTCAAATTTTGAATTACGTTTAGGAAGGTCGTCCAAAGTTTCTTCAAATTCGTTTGGTAAAAAAGTTAGATATCTTTCGGAATTTAAATTGTATTCATGAAAAAACGCTCAAAGATTT
The DNA here is from genome assembly GCA_036346205.1 of Vesta saturnalis. Classification (NCBI taxonomy): domain Eukaryota; kingdom Metazoa; phylum Arthropoda; class Insecta; order Coleoptera; family Lampyridae; genus Vesta; species Vesta saturnalis. The sequence goes on along the minus strand of JARFJB010000902.1, from coordinate 5,243,272 downwards.
TGGTACCAATAATACCGCACCAAACGTTTACTGAAAAAGCATATTGATCTCTCCTCTCCACAGTAATATGAGGATTTTCTTGGGACCATTGGATATGATTTTTTCTATTGAAGATGCCGTTGTTTGTAAATTTTGCTTCATCGGTAAAAAGGATGGTTTTTGAGAATTGATTGTTTGCTCGACTTTTATTAATCAACCATGTAGCAAAACGTAATCTCTTCTGATAATCTTCAACATACAATGTATTTCCTATATGAAAATGATGTGGCTTAAAATTTTTTTGTTTCAAAATAACGTGGGCTTCATCTTTGGAAGTGTTGCACTCGTTCGCAATGTCACGAAGAGATGTAGTAGGTTTAAATTCGACGTAAGCTAAAACACGTTCTTCCGTTTCTGTGTTAACATTAATTTAAACATTTTGAGGTTTAGTAAAAGCTCCATATTTTTTTAAATTCGATTCGAGTTTGGCAAATAATCCCACATCGGGTTGTTTTCTTTCCATATAAGTTTGAAGATATAATTCCGAAGCAGCATTATCATCTCTGTTAGACGCGTAATAGCAAAAAAGCATATCATTTCTTTCTTCAGAAGAATAAGCCATTAATAAATTAAGTTCACTATTTAAGTACGGACTAGAACTGGTTACAACAAATAATTCAACGTCTACTATTTGACAGTCAATCAATGAAGAGTTTTGTTTTTAATTGTCACAGCACACCACAGCAAACATTGCATTTGTTTAGTAAATACTATAATTACAATTTTTTGAGAATTGTGAGTTAACTAGTGATAACTAAACATACAAAGCTATACATTAATGAAATCAGAAAAAAATAAGCCATCGAATGAGTCCATAGCCACCTATAATTGCCATTTAAAAAAAAGTATGTTTGTAGCTCGAAAAATAATTACTAAAAAAAATTGTTATTCGCATTTTCCCATTTTGCAAAAAAATTATTTATTTTCAGATATCTTACAAAGTTGGAACCAATATTGAATTGTCTTATCGGTATTGGAATTATCATGTAATTCTGCCCAACTTTGCTAATTTAACCGATTCTGTATCTCTTATAATAACAAAGATAGCCACAGAACGTGGGTATACTCTAAACACCCTGTATAGGCGTATTATTAATAAAAATATTTCTAGGTTGATTACAGTTACTACATTTAGTTATTCAATTTATCACGTGCACAAATAAAATAAGAAGAATCGTATATTTTACATCTGTATTGTTCCTAACTCTGCTTCTAGTAAAAGCGTGCAAGAGGACGCACGAGAGAGTGAAAGAGAGCGCTCCTTCCTCCTACCTAACCTTATACACCGCAAAACTATTATTTCACTCACTGAAAAACGTTTGACAACAAATATTTCAATAACTTCACATTTACCAGGGATGGATTTTTTTATTCTAACACTCTTACACTACACCTTCCCTTTATGAGAAGAAAACAAGATAAATCCTACTTTGTATTTTTTTTTCTACATTTAGTCCTTTATTATTCATATCTATTGGCAAGAGTCCGAGAATATTGTACCTGTGTTACACCCCTTTTGGACTTAAACACCATATTTATTTAGTTGTTTTTTTTTATCAGCTGTTTTCAAACTTCTTATTTACGTTCTTTAGATTGATGTAAATATAATTGATTGCGTTGCAATTTTCGTATAACTTCGAGATCGCTTTAATAATTAGCTCAATACTAGAGTGATCAGTTCTTCTCTTAAAATCTTGATCAAAGTCTTAAAGTTCCAACTGTTATACACAAAAAAAAATGTTTCTAATTCATTATTAAGTTATATGAAAATGTAAACTTTCATCATTATTACACATAATTCAAATACTTATCTTTTTGGTTTTTAATGGAGGATAGTCTTATATACATATTTATACGTTTCGATAACACTTACAGTTTCATCCTCAGTAAGCGGCAATATCTTTTAGAACTGTTTAAGGTGTTACAACAAATTTATGAAATATGTAAGAGTGAAAACGCAAACATAAGCCTGCTGTTAATATAACAACTATGAAATGCAAGTTTAGTAAGGAATAACTAGTTACTAAATAAATTAAATATGGTTAAACTGCCTTAAAGATGACAAATCAGAACACCCTCTAATGGTCGAAAGCTATCAGTGAAAAATGTCATAATCAAAGAGCAAATTTAACAATGTTTAATCAAAATATAATGTATGTGTAAGTGTCAGTGAAAAACTTTAATTTGAAATTGATAAAATCATTCACAAATAGAAATTTGACATATCAATTAAAGATGTAATCAAATTTGACAAAGAAATAGCTTTTTTAATAATCATAAGTGTTATGTTACAGTGAAAACACAATGTAGTACGTTTAATGTAATTTTTAATTTTAACTACATATATTAAATTGTAGCACTGCGGTAATTTAACACATAATTGGTAAATCATTTACTTCAAGGTCTAAAAAACACAGTAAAAACCTAGACATACCAAAAGGTAAAATGAAAATAAAACGTACCATTGTACCTTTTTTAATTATAAGATGCCAAAACCTATTTAAACGGAGATTTTCTTCTTGTGTAGTGAAGATGTTTGGATGTTTATGTATTGCAATAGCTTCACGTTGCAAACGAACATAATAAAGAGTTTTCTTTGACAATATTTTCATATTTTCAAAATGAATATCGTGATTTAAATTGTTTAAAGCATGCTCAGCTACCTTAGATTTCTCTGGTTGACCTAGTCGACAAAGATCATAAGTTCTTTGCATCTTGTATCAAAGCTACATTTAGTGGTTCCGATGTACACTTTCCCACAAGAACAAGATAACTTACACACTCCGAAAGATGATAGTGGGTTTGAAACATCTTTGGGTGACCTTAAATGTATATAAATTGATAGAAATTGAGTTTTATTTGTGAAACGAAATTGGCTGGTGGAAAGGGTGTTTCTAGTAACCTACTTAAGGCAATCGTTTCCGCGAAAGATACATCTGTAGTAGTAACCACGTAGTCCTCCCACCACTAGTTCTACTCCGATGCTTTGTATATATGTGGAAGGTAAAACTATTCAATGCTATAAATATAAACGTTGTATTATTAAAATTTGATGGGCTTGCTGTTGTACAGTGAAAGGATGCTTCACTGACAGTATATATATATATATATATATATATATATATATATATATATATAAAGCGAAGTTGCTCGTCATTGTTGGGGTTTATCATTATTACCAGGTTCGTCCACACTGAGCAATATACTTTATACTTGTAAGGGTTTCTTTTATACAGAATTCGCTGTTATATTGTCTTTATAAAACACAACTGTTATACCTCTAACTTTTATGAAATTGAATTGTATAGAAACTAAATAATATTTACAGGGTTTTTATTAGCTAACTATCTATTTACAGCATATTAATTACGGTGGATTAATATATTTCTAATTACAGCTTAGTCATTATCGGAAGTTTTAGTAAAACATAATTGGTGGTGTTTACTCGTTATTAAACTCTTGAGAACTTAAAATGGATATTTCGTATTCTATTCTGGGTGCGGGCGCTTCTAAGGCGTCGGCCTCTTAGTAGCTCTTTGCGATTCTGTGTTCGACAGCGTCAATTGCAGCTACCTGGGGTGGGCCCAGGTCGGGTCCGGTTTTATAATAACAATCATAAGGTATTTCACGATTAAGTTTAAGTATTTTCAGATGCAAGATAAACGAATCGTTTTACAGGTACGGTAGACTTGCAGAAGGGTTTCTCCTTCAAGTCTGAGTTATTCCGAAAAGCGATCAAGATTGGATACAGGTTCAGGGCCGTTAAGAAGTAAAGGTTTCACCTAGCCTGGGGATGATGTAGGATCTTTAAACTTCGGGGCTTTTCGGTATTCAGCAATGTTAAATAAACAGACTGGCGGAATTTAAGATGTTAAATCAGCAGGCTGCTATCCTCTGGATATCTAACGATAAGTGAGCGGGTAGAAAAGCGGTTTATTACGTTTAGCGAGATTGAAATGTAATATTCACTGTTATGTACTAGGTTCGTAATTTAAGAAACTGGGTTTCGAAGTATGATCTAATTGCAAGCGGCTTGCTGCTTTCAACCTCTCGGCTTTCTGCATTTCGATTTTTAATTATTTTGCCTAGCGTAGGCGTGTTTGTGTGTGTCGGTGTGCGGTGCGTAGATGGAGTATCAATTACAAGAATCTGGGCAAGTATCCGTTGCGCTGGTTAATTGATATCCAGGAAATTGACAGAATTTAGGCGAATACCTTTCTCTCCAATGGAATAATTGAAAGACTAAATCGTGTGTTTTGGGTGAAGTCGTTCACTGGTGTAAGTGAGGTGTTGTATGTTTAACTTACATGCAGGAGACCGCAAATTGAGGTAGTAATAAACCCTGGTGTATACCATGATAGCAGGTCGGTCTGGGCCCTCAAAAGAGACTCAACGGAATAAGAGTGAACAGAAACAGGCCTGTCTCCAAAAAGACCCAGGTAATTGAGTCGAGTTGACGCAACGGAATGAGAGCGTCCGAAGGGCGTCTCGCGGTTTTATTTAGAACCCGCGGAGGGCGAAGACGGCTTCTGATCTGGTTTCTAATGCCGTGATTGGTAGATAGACTGACGGGGACTCTGACGTATCACAACTCCAAACGTTTTTGAAATTCACGTCGGAGGGTATGTAAATTCATTATTTGATGATTTCTATAAATTTCAATTAAACAGGATAATTATCAAAAATTAATTAAAGAAAAATCTGGCAAAGGCGGTTGGCTCTTTACAACTGAAACATTCATTTCCGACACAATTTCAAAACTATTTAGTTATTTTACTGGGTATATATTATTAAAGAGTTTTTTTACGTTGACCGCTGTTGACATCATACTAAATTCAATGTTTAGAGACGTTGCGTCTTGTGGTGATTGTATTATTTTTAGGATTTTGATTAATCCAAGAGGCCATGTGCTGCTTCTTTGTTTTTCGCTTTGCTTTTGTTGTAGTATGAAAAGGAATTAGGTGAAATATGTATATTTAATTTAAGAGGTGAATTTGAACTTCATATTTTGCCGTTGACAAAAACGTTTGATTGTTGACTATGATCCATATAGACTGTTTCAATCGACAATAGACGATTGTTAAAGTTAGTTTCCGGGTTTCTTTTATCTCTTCATTATTTGTAAAGGAATAGTTTACAGATGCTGAAAGGGTGCCGATCAGTTTTATCTCTGGTAATTCACATTTGTGGACTACCTCAATTTAGATTGAGTGATTTGATCAGCTAAGAAGGGGCGGAGGGAGTTGTTTGAAGTCAAGATAAACCAAATCTTAATTCAGAGAGGTATAACTTGGCGGATATTTGGTGTTTTTGGAGAATGATTTTTCGTTTATTTAGTAGAAATTAAATAACTTCAATTGTGGTAAATTTAATACAATCGTGCAAAAAGCAGTATGAGCATCACGAACATTAAGCGTTGTACCGGTCTCCGGCCAAATTGGAGGCTTCGCTCACTCTCAAAACATGGCCGTCCACCGGTAAACGTTCCTTACTGTTCTTAGTACTCAATACAGGGTGAGGCATCTAAGCTCCGTCGGTTTGTATACGAAAAATGCTAAAATATTTTTGAAGTCTTTTTTTTAATTATCATTAGGAGCACGTTTTAAAGTTATTTTCGAATATGCAGGGTGGTCCATAAAAATTTTACGCATTAAAGTTATGAAAATTTAAATGCAACACCCTATATATGATGGCATATTTCGATTCTGTGGACTAAATAAAGGTCACTTACGATGCGGATACATCGGTTGCCCCACGTGCAAGAACCAAAAACCTATTGGACATCTTTGCTATATGCCCGTTAAAAAGACTCGAGGTGACACCGATAATGGTAAAGCATCTATGTTTATATTTTATGATTTAGAATGCATGCAGGAGAAGGTGTGTAAGAAGACGAATGATAGGTTTCTGCATGAGCCCAATCTATGTGTGGCAGCGAATGTTTGCTCTGTTTGTATCAGATATACTGACAATCTGGACGAGCAATGTCCAATGTGTAGCGAAAGAGTGCACATTTTCAGGGAAGATCTCGTTGAATCATTTCTGTCGTATGTTGCAGAGAAAGCGCGAAAATTTAAAGTTACATGCATTGCACATAACATGAAGGGGTACGATGGGTGTTTTGTGCTTAAAATCATGCTAGCTAATAATAATCGATGGAGGCCAAAAGTAATCTCGAATGGTCTAAAACGAATGTCTATCCAATGCGACGATGTCTGGTTTATTGCTGCCTTAATTTCATCCCATCACCACTCTCGGCATTTCCGAAAACCTTCAATTTTCCCGCGTCCAAGGGATATTTCCCATTTCTCTTCAACACACCCGCGAATCAGAATTATGAGGGTCCACTGTCTGCACTTGAATATTATTGTTCAGATGTCAGCGAAAGATCGGCAGTAGCTTTTAGAGTGGCACGCGGCCCAAAGTAATTGTTTTTAAGATGAGTGAAGAGATCGTGAAGTATTGTCTGATGGAAGTTAAGATTCTCGATAATGGTTGCATTAGTTTCTGGTCGACTTTCACGACTTACAATAAAGTGGACCCGTTTGAGGAGTCAATCACAATTGCTAGTGCCTGCAATAAAGTGTTTCGTAGACTTTTCCTTGGAAAGAACACAATCGGTCTCATTCCAAAAGGCGGCTACAGGCTTGCTGACAAACAATCAAAAGTCCTAATACAGTGGTTACGTTGGGTGGAATATTCACAACAGCATGCAGGAAAATCTCACGAGTTTAGAACACTGAAGGTGTTAAGGTCGACGGTTACTATGCTGAATCAAATACCGTTTATGAATTTCTTGGATGCTATTGGCTATTGGCACGGTTCCCCAACCAGGCCAATATTGGTCCTAAACTGAAACATCCATGTTTGTCCGAAACGAGAACACGGCGGCGCGATCTCAATTTCTACGCGAGCGCGGTTATAATCTAGTAGAGATGCATGAACGCGATTTTAAAACACAAATATTTGCAAATGATGAGTTAAGAACATTCATACAGAATCTAGGCGGTCAAGATGATAAACCCTTAAATCCACGAGACGCGTTTTACGGTGGTCGCACTAATGCCAACAAACTATCATAAGTGTGACGCCATTAGCGAGAAAATCATGTATTATGACGTGTGCTCATTATACCCTTATGTAAATAAATACTGTAAATATCCTGTAAGTTATCCAAAAATTCATGTAGGATTAGATTGTAAGAACATTTCATAGGATACGGTGGAAGGTTTAGTTAAATGTCGTGTACTACCACCCTCTAATCTCTATCACCCTGTTTTACCCTTAAAAATGCATGGCAAGTTGATGCTTGTGTTATGTAGGAGTTGCGGCGCTCATCTAAATGAAGGGGAATGCGGGCATAGTGAATCCGAGTGTAGTTTCGTAGGAACGTTTGTAGCGGACGAGTGGTGTAAGGCTATCTCTCTAAAAACTATAAAGTTTTGAACGTTTTCGAGATTTGGGAATATGAGGTAACCGCATATGACAAAGCAACGAAACAGGGTGGGCTGTTTAGTGGTTACATGTTAATTTCCTAAAAATTAAACAGGAATGTTCCGGGTGGCCCAGCCATTATACGTCAGAAGCCGAAAAGGTGCAGTACTTAACGGAGTATTGCGATAAGAAGGGGATGCAACTAGACGAAAAGAACATTAAGAAAAACCCAGGCTTAAGGTACCTGGCCAAACTAATGCTAAATTCTTTTTGGGGCAAGTTTGGTCAACCATAAAATTTAACCCAGAGTAGTATTGTATCTGAGCCAAAGGACTGTTTCAAGTTGTTGACGGATCCTCTAGTTTAGGTACAATCTATTATACCCGTTAATGATAAAGTGGTAATGGTAAATTGGGATAGACCTGAGGGTGAAGGTGAAGCTCTAAGAACTATGAATGTGTCCATAGCCGCGTACACGACAGCCCATGCACGCTTAGAACTATATAGTTATTTGGAGAAGCTGGACCGTCGCGTTCTGTATTATGATACAGACAGTGTCATATTTGTGCGAAACCCGGAGACTGGAATCCAACTTTCGGGGATTTCCTTGCCCAGATGAACGACGAACTGGAGGCGTACGGTGAAGGAAGTTATATAACCGAATTTGTTAGTGCGGGACCGGAAAACTACAACTATAATGTGTCAACCAGTGATCAGTTTGTAAAGTGAAGTGTGTTAACCTTAAAGTATAACAACGCTCGTATTATGACCTTTGAATCGATGAAAGATATGGTGCTTA
>JARFJB010000902.1:5225000-5230000 GCA_036346205.1 Vesta saturnalis | reverse complement strand
ATGAAAGGTCAACAATCTTTCAAAACAATCCTGCTGAAGCATATTACCCAAACTACTTCAACCGGTCAACAAAAACGGAGAAAAATATGTCCTGAGCCGAAGTCATAACCTTTTCAGACGTCATCGAGAAATTGAAAGAAAAGAGGAAGTAAGAGGAAGAAAAATTAGTTTCTCATGAGAGAAATCATATTCTGACGATGATTTCGAATGGGGAATACCCTCCCCTCCTCCTATTGAGGAGCAAATGCACCTGGAGGTCCAACCAGACGAGTTCGTTCTGATGAAATTCCAAATTCTAGGGAGCGATTATAATATTTGTTACGTGGGCAAAGTCGTAAATTGTTTTATTCAAAAGGTTGAAGTAAATTGTCTTCGAAAAGGTGTAAAATATATTATATATATTATAATTATAAGACAGTACGTTGTGGCTATTAATTTATTGCATTACGCACTTGCTACTTAGTATTTCTGTTGTTATTCCGAAATTAAATTATTTTTAAAACCATACAAATACATACATTATATTAAATTTTTTATAATTCTATCAAGTACATTATTACCTACCAACTGCTTACCCTTACTTATATTAAACTCATTAAGTTATCATTTTTATGTATATCATGAGTGCAAGGAAATTATTGGATAGTTTATTGTCTAATCACGAGTGCTTGATAAAGTCGATTCGTACACTAACGCTTTTTGTGAGATTTATGAAGCACACGTGTTAGACATTTTTGAGAAATTATATAATAATTTTCTTCCACTGATGGTAATCAAATAGAGAATTGCATTTCAAAAAACTAGAAATGTATATTCAATTAAGCTGTCAATCACATTGTGTCAGTAATATTTAATTGTTGATATTTGACAGTATCTATTATGGTATTATCCAGAAAAAATGTAGATATTATTTTCTCATTGCGCTGATCTTGGTATGACTTGAAAATTCTCCAAATATTTTCAATCACATTGAACTGATATCCGTATGGTGATATCCTGAATATGAAATGCCCATGTTCACGAATGATGTCCACTATGATGAACTGTTTATCATTAGAGGAATACTTTGTATTTTTTACACTTTTTGGTTTCATCTAGGAAGGTGATGATTACATATTATGCACGTAGTTTTTTCAAAACTGTAATCTTGCAGATGCAACATTCCCTTTCTCGCACAGCGCTCACCGATTGCAATCTTTTTAAAATTTGAATCCAATATTATTTAATATTTTTCTTACGGTTGGCAGAGATGGTACTAGTAATTCTTTTCAGCTAATGTTTTCCTGAATGTTTCTAATGTAAACTTCCTTTTGAACATTTTTATCACAATAGTAATCTTATATAGTATGATTTAGACCTTCAAGTATATCATTCGTTTTGAACTTCTTACGAGGTTTCTTGATAATTTTAGATAACGGAAGGTTTCTTTTCTTACTCTGGATCATCTTTAATGTATGCACATTTATCTTTAAAACTACAGCTGTTTCTCTTTGCATTAACTCAACATTACACAATGGTAATACAACATTACACAGCCGCTAGTAATAAGTATTCTGTCACTAATTAATCGTCTTCCAATAACATTAAAACCATGTTACTAAAGATCATACCTAATTACATATTTTGCATTTGATAATAATAAATCTATAATTAATAACATATTTACGAGTACAAATGTGATTTTAGTAAACTGCTGATTTAAGAATTTTAATTACTTTCTATTGATAATCATAATTTTTGGGCCGTTAAATTCCAAATACAGTTCTAGTTTTTTGAAATGCAATTCTCTAGGTGAATACTATTTGTGCCAATCTCACAAAAAGTAATCGTGCGCGAATCGACATTATCAAGCACTTATGATTAGACGTTAAATTAACAAATAATTTTTTTGCACTTATGGTATTATATATGAAAATGATAACTTAGTGAATTTAATATAAGTGAGGGGAGGCAGTTGGCAGGTCATAATTTACTTAATAGAATTATAAACCATTTAATATAATGGTATAAATGTATTTGTATGGTTTTAAAAATAAACGTAGCAATTTGAGTGTCACTGCTTAAGCATTTTAAGTGGAATTATTTTCATTGCTCTTAAACATGGCGTACCTAGTCCTATCTCTTTTGTTATAGTTATAACTCAATCACAATGCCCGTAACGAGTGTCTTTCTTAATTCACCACTCGCGGTGACAAAAACTACATAATTACAACTTTCTAGATTAAATGCCATGTGTTAGAACGTCAAAGACATATACTATGTGGTGCAATGTAAATATACTGGCCGCCATAAATAAATGGACACCCAGTAAACGCTGATGTATTTTAATGACATTTTCAGAAAACGTGTATTTTATTCCTATTAAGAAACGACGAAAATTTAAGAAAGATTAATCAAGTAATCATCGACAATGAAACAAAAACTCTTTCTTTCAATTTGACATTAGTTACATAAGTGTTAATGTTAAGCATATTTGTAAGCTTAATAAGTAAACATATTAAAGTTGAAATGATGCCTCCTGTACGACATCGTGCAAATTTCCATCAGTTAACCGAGTTTGAACGTGGCAGAATAATCGGTCTACGAGAAGCCGGATTATTAATTCGTGATGTTGCAGCTCGCGTGTCACGCAGTGTCACCACCATTTCCTTATATTGGAGAGGATGGTCAGAAAATAATGAAAAACGACGACGTTTGCGTCCCGGAAGTACTAGACGCACCACTGATCCTGAAGATCGTGTTCTCTTCGGGATCGATTTTCATCAACAAGGGAAATTGCAGGTGATAGATGGAGAGGATTAACTGATCATTAAATCTCCTTACGATCGACGTATCGAAGAATTCGATCTTTGGGCTCAGATCATACCGACCATTGCTTTGTTTACCTCTAACTCCACGCCATCGTACTGCACGGCGACAATGGTGTAACGAGAGGTTGCACTGGAATGTGCAATGGAATCAAGTCATGTTTAATGACCAATCTCGATTTTGTTTATGGGCTCATGATGGTCGCAGATTGGTAAGAAGATGTCCTGGAGAAAGACCAATTTGCAGTTGTCTGTACAACGACATACTGCTCTCCCTAAAGGTGTGATGATGTGGGTGGCTATCTACCATGGAAGCAGATCTCCTCTAGTAGTTATTGAGGGAACATTGAATGCAAATCGATACATTAACAACGTTCTTGAACCATTATTACTGCTATATCTGCAAGAAATAGAAAATCTAATTTTTCAACAAGATATTGCGTGGCCTCATATCGCAAGGGTTGCTATGAAGTTTCTAAATACTGCTAATGTTTATCTGCTTATCGCCAATCAAACATTTGAGCGATATGGTAGGACTGAGAATAAATGATCTACAGCCACTCCCAAACAACGTAGATGCCCTTCAACAACGGACTGTAGAAGCATGGGATAGTATATCTCAGGTTAGCATGGATTCACTCATTTCAACTACGCCTAATCGGCGAGCTGAATGAGTGAGAAACAGAAGAGGGTCGACGCATTATTAGTGTTAATATTTGTATCTTGCTAAAACTTTCATCGTTTACTAATAGGAATAAAATACACGTTTTCTGAAAATTTCAATAAAAATACATCAGCGTTTACTGTGTGTTCATTTATTTATGGCGGCCAGTATATAAGCGATAAGCCCAAATTGAAAATCATTCATTTTCAGGTAGTATTATTAATTTACCCACTTTCCCTTATGTACCTATAAGACAAAAAAGAATAGTTAAAGGGCTTGATGTCTTAACAGGTTGTAATTTGTCTCTAGTATATTCGCAATATCGTTGATTCCATGAATTGAATATTAATAATTTATAATAATATTAATAAAGAAGATAATATTTTTAATGAGCTCGGTGCTGTAATTGTAAGGATGGCATCAGCTCTGTTTGGTGATTATTTCATAAATGACTGTAAACGATTATTAAACCACACATAATTGTTTTCCAAAAAATGATTCAAAAGATGAATAGTCTCCATTGTACTTCTATTTATTGAATTTATTCACACCTGTTTTACCCAGACTTTAACCAATTACATTTAAAAAAATAGCTCTCCCTTTATTGTTTCAAAATGCTCATTCCATGGTTAATGTCATCATCTGTAAGTGAATTTTATAGTAGGTTGAATAAATAAGACCTTTTTAAGGAAATAAAAGAAAAGAAAAACCAAATAATTCTGGCAAAAACTGTATTAAAAAGTAAACTATACAAAATTAAAAAAACAATTTTACTACATAACTTAACAAATAATCTATCGTTGACTTATCTACATAAATAATATAGAAAATTATATTCTAATGTTACAGAAAAATTTTATTACATCTTTATAATTCTGATAATTATATAAATACACATCGATATGGATACCTGGTTGTAAAATAAAGATATTCTTTACACCATATTGGAATGTTTGACTAGTACCTAGTCAGTTTTATTTTTATTTATGTACAAAATTGTTACATGTACATATTTGGTAACTTCAAGTATTGAACTTGTACATGACATATACATTTCAATTAACAATCTAAAAAATCACAACACTAGTAAAAGTAGAATGGCAATGTTACGTTATAGTGACATTTAAAAACATATAAAAACAAAGTAACTTAATAGTCATCGCAATAATGAATAAGCTATATTATAAAAGAGGCATTGCTTATTATAACAAAATCTTTATAACAAAAACAGGGAGAGCATCTTTCACTTTTAGTAAGTGATTACCTACCATGTAGAAGATTAATGATTACAAAAATTGCATTACAAGTAATTCATTACTGCAATGCCATTACCTTTTTCTATGCGCAGCTACCAAAACACTAATTACATTTGAACTATCTAATGGCATACAATAAACTGCTTTCGTTTATTGTGGTTATTTTACGTATGAAAGAAGAGAGGGTGATAAAAGTGATGTGATGCATTACTTTTTTAAAAAGTAATGGGTAATGGTAATGAATCACTTCCTAATAATAATCATGATTCAATT